>VYXH01002847.1:407566-470463 GCA_013397275.1 Burhinus bistriatus | reverse complement strand
GCGTTTCAGGATGTTTTAAGACGAAGTTTTAGGATTCGAAGTTTTAGGATTCACACTTTTAGGACAAAAAGTTTTAGGATTAAATAAATATCTTTGCATTTTCTGTGTAATTCAATAAAATTTTGTTGGTGGCTGAGAACTCTGCAGTTAGTGGGGAGGGGAAAATTTCCCCTTTCTAGTGAACAATGCTCAGGGCTGTATCTTAGCCCCTTAAAAACACCATAGCTTGCCCTTGCCACAGCATGAGGAATATTACTCTTCTCCTCCTTAGAAATGTCAGCCAAGTTCCCGGGAAGTGTGTAAAGAAAAAAAGGACCCTTGAATGACTGTTCTGCCTAAGCTGCTTCTGCAGCACTGATCTTCTGAGGTCTTGCCTGGGCTGTCTGCAGGTGGGATAACTTCTGTCTCACGATAATCATTGTGGTATGTCGGAATAAGAATTCATCACACAGTTAAGTCCAAATATCCTCGTCTTATTTTTCCATACTTTCCAATACTCATGGCTCAGCACTGCAGGGGAGGGTAAAAAGGGTCAAAAATCCACAGTCTCTGATGCGCTAAATGTTAGCATACAGTTAAAGTGCCTCTCTAGGTGCTCATAATTTACAAACTTGGAAATATCCCATATGGGCACCACAGTGGCACCATAACAGGACAATTCTCAATACTATTCACCACTGTCCCAGTGTATCCTTGAATTACATCTCCATATGTATCTCTGCTTTATATGTGAAAAACTGCTTCTCCAATTATAAGGGACTTAGGTCCACAATTCTGCCATTTAAAAATACATGACCCAGTTGTCTCTACCATTGCAACAAAATGCACTGTATTTTTTGAAATGACAGTGTGCAAGTGTAGACATTCTTCTTCTGTTTGAATGACCATCATCATATCCACATGCTCATCTACATTTTTAATCATTAATAAAAGGCACCTTTGTAAAGAGTTTCTTATGAAATTTCTTTAGCATCTTATTTCTAAAGAGAGACAACATCATCTCCTGCACTGTCTTGACATATTCTGGTTCTGGTAAGATAAGTAAATGCAGCAATAGGAAATAAAACTTTGCTTAAAAAAATTTCAATGACCAAATCAAACCTTAGGAGAGAAATGGTTCTATGTAATGACATATGGCTTTTCCCTCAAGTGGATATGATATTTGGGTGCACTAGATGCTAAAGGACATGGCCCTGTTGGAGCGGGTCCAGAGGAGGCTCACAAAGACAATCAGAGGGCTGGAGCACCTCTCCTATGAAGACAGGCTGAGAGAGTTGGGGTTGTTCAGCCTGGAGAAGAGAAGGCTCCGGGGAGACCTTAGAGTGGCCTTCCAGTATCTGAAGGGGGCCTGCAGGAAAGCTGGAGAAGGACTTCTTACAAGGGCAGGTAGTGACAAGACGAGGGGCAATGGCTTCAATCTGGAAGAGCATAGATTTAGATCATATATTAGGAAGAAATTTTTCACTCTGAGGGTGGTGAGGCACTGGAACAGGTTGCCTAGGGAAGCTGTGGAGGCCCCATCCCTGGTGGTGTTCAAGGCCAGGCTGGATGGGGCTTTGAGCAGCCTGGTCTAGTGGGAGGTGTCCCTGCCCATGATAGGGGGGTTGGAATTAGGTCTTTAAGGTCCCTTCCAACCTAAACCATTCTATGATATGATTCTATGAATAAACAAAACCATATTAAAATCTTATTTCTTGACCTGTTGCCTTAAAAAAAAAAAATAATTGTAATGGCAAAATACAGTCTCCTAGATGGAGAGAAGGTTGCAAAAAATTCCAGCTTATGATTTGTTTGTGACAGTCAAAGAGTAGTGCTGGGTAATGAATTATTCTGTGTGAACCACCAGAGTGAGAAAGAGCTGGGGCTCACTGCGAGGCAGGGCTGCCTAATTAACACCTCTCACCTGTGACAGTCACCACCTGGAGACTTGACAGCCCCAAACTCATTTGCACACAATCTGCTCCCATGGCTCCCTGTAACAGACATAAAGCACACGTTTCCCTGCCACCTCGGGTAAAGTACAGATTTTCTGTGTCATTTAGTCATTGCTTCCTGCTCAAGGTCTGTGTTTCATATGTTTTCAAAAGAAGAGTTCCTCCTGCATGCACAGCAGATTTATGACTAAAATTGGGCTACTTTTTTTCCAAGCATGGAAAAAACCCCACCTTTCAAAGCCCTGAGCTATAGAGCAGCAAAGCCAGGTTCTAGGGAGGAGGAGAGAGATAAACTTTGTACATGGCAGCACCTTTTCCAGTTTATGAAAAATCTTACAGGATCTCTTTCCATCTTTATATTTAACATGGAAATTATCATATACCTACTGTAATACTGGTAATCTGAAATAAAAGGTACTTGGGGCATATTTTAAGAATATCTAGTTCAACATAGTAGTTGTGGGTTTTTTTTGGTTTTGTTTTGTGAACTCCAGGCAAAAATGGAGAGAGGGACAAAGAGACATAGACCATAGTTCAATAAAGGTGGAAATCGCATCATTACCTCGAGATATATACATAACCTGGCACACAATCAGGAGAGGGATAAATGGTGCCATTTGACTTCTGTGCTGGGCAGTCAGGAAAGGTTAATCATGATTACCAGATGTTACATACACAGTGTCATCTAAGTGGGTGTATATGCAAACACATACTAGTAATCATTATTTTAAAGCTCTTTAAACTGCTAACATGTAGGATACTGGTACAAAATATTAATGTGTTTCAGGCAAAGCAAAAATACGATAAGTATATTGTTCAAGAGAGTGTTGCGGGTTTTTTTTAAGTTACTGTAGCTTAATTAAGCTGTGGTTATGCAAGTAAGTCATGAGCATTCTTGAAATACGATAGCTTCACATAAATCCATTAGAGCACATAACCAAGGTAAAATCTGAGCATCACAGAGTAATTAACAAATACTGGTGCCACAATGAACCTCCAAAGAGCACAATCATCCAAACAAGAGGTTTCTTGCCCATCTCTGCCTGCAGTCAGTTTAAACAGAATGAGAATACATTGGAAAACCATCAAAGATTGCACAGTTCAGACTGTCCCGCTTGTTATGAAGAGTTTTGCAACGTGCTATGGCTGTAAACTGCCATATATGTACATCCTTCACATTGCTCCAGTCACACCAGTGAAATTATGGCAAGGATGAATTTAGGCTAATATGTCTCATGCAAGAGAAAGTCCAAAGCATTGGAAAAAATGAAAAATGTCCACTTTGGGGACTGTATTGTTTTACTTACTAAATTATCTCTGTTAAAGCAATATCATCGACATAACAAAAAGTTAGAGTTCAAGAGTCTTGCAAGGACTTCTCCTAATTCCTAATCATTGCTCTCAGCAACTGTGTATAATATATCCATTTTATCCCACGTGGGGAATCATTACCCTTTGACTCTGAATTTGCAGAACAGAATTTAAGAGCTGCAGTCTGTTTCCCACATGATAGAAGACTAAATATTTCCATGAAGATTGCCTAGTCTGAGTGATATTTTTTGTCACTGCGTTATAAAACTTTAAAAATACTGGGAACTTTTAATGTTCCACTGTGCTGAAAGCATCCCTTCTGGATTTACTGAGGCATCCCAGAACCTTTCATAGTCTTCCAATCACACAACGCAGAATAGTCCGTCTTCCTGTGCACATCTAAAAATATTATTCACAGCTGTGTTTGGACACACATTTTAGGACTGCTATAGACAGGGCTGGACGTAGCTGCCTGTGGCTGCGATGTGGGTGGGAGGCTGTGCAGTAACACCGCAGCTTTCACCAGGAGACACGGGCAACCATTGTGATAGACCTGACCCTCCCTCATCCCAGCACTTCTGTGCTCAGCCACAGAGACATTTATGACAAGAGGAAATTCTCCCATTCTCTTTGTTCTTTCATTATTTTTCCCTAGATGCATATAGGGTACATGAAAGGTGCTCTAGTTAAAGCCTTTTTAGGCCTCAAAATCCCAGCAAAACCAAGGGTGTGTCCCCATCTGACAGCCTCAGAAACATGCCCCAGCTCCCCTGCTCAGGCTGTATTGTGCAGCATAATCTGCAACAGCAGTTTCCCTGTGTCCCCATGAGCCTTGGCTGTTGACTCCGGAGATCCTCAGAAATATTTGGGAAAAATAAAAATAACTGAACATAACTCTATAAGGTCTAATAGTAAACCAATCTGCTACAAGATCTCTGTACTTGCTAAAGTTTGAAGATTGCATGTGATCAATACCAAAACATTGGAGGATGTTCTATACACCAGCTGGGATACCCCTATAAAAAAACAACGTAGCATTTTATACCTCTTTATAAAGCAATTAATGCATAACCTCCACTAGAATCCACTAAAACCATCAGATTCTGAGGTCAGGCAGAGCAGCCAAGTATGACCATATGCTAGGCTAGCAATTTTTGCATTGCATTACCTCAGGCTGTATGTCTTTTTCCTGGGTTTTACTGCTAGAAATACTACAGGAAATAAACTGCATAAGGAACCAGAGCCACACGGACATGCAGGTACCGTAAAAAGCAGAGCCATAGGACCCATCATACCAAACCAAGGACAAACGTGTTCAGATTTCAGACAGGTAGCTGAGAACAGGAGCACATCTCTAGAGAGATATGCATACCAGAGCTGCTACATGGCAGGCATCACCTCTTAGAAACCCTGGCCTTAATCAGACTTTCATGGGAGTTTGAAGTCCCTTCTTGGGAGCGGTAACAAGCATTATCTACTTGCATACAGACCTCAGCATTGTCAGCGGAGAGTTGATCTTTGGTGTCAGTAAAACAATCAGTGAAACTATCCCAGTAACAACAGACAGGGATGTGTCTAGTTTAAATAATTTATTAAGACATAGAGAACAATTTCAATATATGTCATGGCACCTTATCAAGTCCTATCCATTCCTACCCAAGTTCACACAGTAGTGAATTGCCACACTGATTATTTAGCATTTGTTCACAGCAGGCATAGTTCCCTGATAGTTGTAACCTAGTTGTTGACAGCTGTCAGTTGCATTTTTTGTTGTCTCTTGCCAGCATACTAAAAGCATTCTTCCTCAAGAGAGATCTTAGGCCATGGGAACAAACTTGATCGCTAAGTAGGAAATTCCAGCTGTAACATCCAAAGATGCAACTATTGTATCACTTGTAACAACGGTTAAAAAAAAAAAAAAACATCCAAAACCCCCAAAAGCAGCTTTGTATCATATACACGTTACTTGAAAACAAAACATAGAGGCTATTTGATACCAGTTATGGCTGGCCAACCAGCTAGCTTTCTACCCCATCCAACCAGCTACATTTCTACTCCATCAAATTTCTTGCCTGCTTTGCTTCCTTGGAAGGAACTGAGAAAAGGCATACTGAGATCCTGGGGAAGATCTGGGTACTCTCCAGACAGCTCTGCTGATATATATAAATCTCCATCTACAGAGAAAAAGAGCACCTGAAAATGAAAAGGTCAACCAGACGCTCCCAGTATTAGTAGTTTTTCTCTGCTTCTTTGTAAAATAGCTCTGGAAAGCCAATGCAAATGCAGAGGAAGCAGTCCCTCTCTCCCTGCCTGCCCGCCCAGCGGCAGCCCCTTTGGGGGGTGCACCAGAAGGATGCCCCCAGCTGCAGCGGTGTTTCTCCTGGATCATCCTGCTACCCGCTGTCTCCCACAGCCTGTTTGCGCTTACATACATAGTGAAGTGATTAACGTGATTGGTAAAGCTCCCACTTCCATTATGAGGAGCTGTGAAATGTAAAGTGAACGGGAACTTGCCTGACAAAAATGAATCCATGAATAATTGTGTTTGCACTGGAGAGGAAGCAATTAATCAAGTTGACCATGTGCATTTATTTACAATAGTGGATTATAAAAGCAAAGCAATCTGTTAGGATTTGCTTTCTGACTTTCTGTTGGGATTTGCCTTCCGACTTACCTGTACGTGTTTTGAGACGTTGCCAGCTGTGGTAATGAAAACAGCAAGTAAACAACAATTGAAAATAGTGTCACAGGAACATTCCTTATGAAGGAAATACGTAGGTGAAGTTATAGTTCATCCAGCGCTTGGCACGTGAACCTTTCATGCAGGACTTCCTCCTCTGCCATCGCTTTTGGCCTCCATTGAACTCAGCCCATCTTGAGAAGCGGGACCTGAGACACAGCAGAGGCTCGTCTCCCTGCCAGAGAGCCCCGGGTCCCCAGCTGCCCACCGATAGGAGGGAGAGGACCCTGGGGTGAGTGAGACAGTAACCCTGAAGGGGTCTGAAAGCCCAGGGGAGACGTGCTTTTCCACAGTAAGGCATAACTTTGTAGACAAAGTATTTGCTGGTTTTTCATAAGTGCAGACTAGTGACAATATTCAAATCCAGTTTATGAAATTTACATCGCTTTTGTGAGCCACTTTCATGAATCATTATTATCAAGCAAGCCAAAAATATTCAGCATCTGTTCAACTGACTCTCAATAGCTAGGATGTTGTATGCCTTTCGTTGTTTTTATAAATATACTAATTTCTTTCTGCTGCCTTTTGGATTTTAATTGCAGATTAAATTATTTCCAGACATTGTCTCATAACCCTGATTGTGTGGTAGCATCACAATTAAGTTTATCTGTGACCTTCTTCCTTCTGACAGAAGCAAACCATGTGGAGCTCAGACTTCCCAGAATTCAACCTCAGCACAGAAGCTCCTTGCCAGATCCACATCTGAGATGACGAAAGATGATCTGTTCCAAAGCATCCAGCTAAGGCCATGGAAGAACTGCAAGATACAATACAATATGAAAGCATTTTTTGATTTAAAGGCAAAAATGTAGACTAGGCACAATTCTAACCGCTCTTTACATTGATTTTATGCTCTTATAACCTCTCTCTTTCAAAGAGTAAATGTCTTTAAAATACAGGACACATACTTGTAAAAGCAATGATTTTTAAAAGGGTAACATGACATGAGCCTAATCTTTCCTGTTTAATCGGCAGACAGAGCAAATGGGATATAACATGACTATCCACATCCTCTGTGGCTTGAGCTCAGCAGGAAAGCTGATATGGAACATTTTGATGGGGGGAAAAAAAAGGGAAACAAGACCTTTTACTCACAAAGCACAGTTCTGTTATCAGGATGATTAAAGCCATTTACTGTAAAATAACAGCTTTCCAGATCCTCTCAACATCCTGAACTCATTCTGCTGTTCTGTGGTAATTAGATGGGTTTCAAATGTTGTAAAATATAAGCTTGCTTATGGAAAAATGTTCTGCTAATCAAGATGTCTCAGAGCATTTGGTACAAGTTTTCATCTTTATTCCTTCTAACATCTGTCACATAGGGGAGGCAATGGAGCTTTGCAAAAACTTAACTAATATTTCTGCAACTCTAACTTCCTAGAGCTTAAACCAAAATATTGAAGAACAGAAAATTCTATATGAAACAACTAAAGCTGGGGTGGCTGCCAGGGACACAAGGAAAATGAGAGTTCTGTATGAATTCTGATTTCAGGGAGCCAGGACGTGCCTGGGTTCAGGTCCTCTGGGACAGGTTGAGGAGTGAGCACAAATCTCCTGCACCCCAAGGACAGTTCTGCCCCAGGTCCTGGTTTAAAAAAGAGGAGATAGCAGAGCTACCAGCAGTAACAGCTTTAGATCTCCCCCTTCGTTTCTTTTGCTTTCCTTACAAGTCAGAGCTTGCAAATGAAACTTTCTGGTGGCTAAATGGTTACATAGTTTTTATTTTCGTTTCTCTTATCAATCTTCTTTTTCCAGATTTTCCTAGCCCTTTGACGCACCAAACTGCTGGTCAATGGCTATTGAATACAGTTCCATTTTCTTTACTCTGTCATTCATTTCACTGCCCCAAATTTCTTCAATAATGTAATCTGCTGCTTTCTGCAACATGGTAAGGAGACAAGACCTCCCCTCCACAGCCCTTGTTCCCCATCTCTTACCGGTTAGCTGCATTCTCACCACGGAGCACATGGCATGACGGCTCTTTGGTGCATGCCATCACCCCTCGTATTTCAGAGTTGCTTTTTCTGGTCATTGACTCCTGCTCAGGAGTTTTGGTCAGCAGCTCAGAATTACAGTACATCTCAGGGCTCAGAAAGGTTGGTTTGCCTTCTTTGATTTTGACAATGATTTTTTACAACTAATATTTTGAGACTGTTTTTAAACAAATACACATATACCAAACGCTAGAACCTAAACTGAGGATTTGGGCATTGATGTCAGGATCCTGAGGGCACTAACAGCCCTTGTTGTCCCTGCCCTGCCTCCCCTGGGCCTTCTCCCTCCCCACCCAACGCCCAGGAGCCCCATTCCAGCTCAGTCCATGGCTGTCAGTCCTTGCCCTGGTGACACCACCACACTGTCGGTCCCCAGCCCCATCTCTGACCCTGCCTCCTAGATGGACCTCAACCCTACGTTGTAGGTAGCCTGCCTCTGGGACGTGCTCCTTGGATGTGCCCTCCAGCTGTGCCTCCAAGCCCTGTTGTCTTTTACTCCTGGCTGGGCTCCATGGGTGGACACCAGAGCTGTTCATCCACTCACAGCATCAGGGACTGTTGATGGACCCTCTTAGAGCAGCACCCAACTCTGCCTGCGGTGCCTGGACTCTGTGGGACTGCACACCATGGGTGAGGGCACAGTTGTGCCAGGCTTGGTTTCTAGCCCCTCAGGGTGCCCTGACAGTGCACAAACTGCAAGAGGAGAAGAGGAAAAAACCTTTAGGTGACTTGGCACATACATACGCATCACTGAAATATTCATCAATGGGGAGGATTTAGAAACTGTAATATATCTTTTGAAGAGACCAAGACTTGATTAGCAGGGTTTTCAGGCAGAAACTTTGCCAGAGGGCTTTTAAAGGCACAATATAGATGTATGGACACATAGGGATTTTAATGGCACAATACAGATGTATATTTATCTATGTACATATGGTGGTAGTTCTGCTTGCTCTAGAGGTGAACAAAGCTATAAGTTTCAAGGAAACATAGCGTTCTCTATACCCAGTTAAGGGATGAATCTTTTCCCTGACAATTATGTAGTATTTTCTGCGACCCGATAGCATGATGTTAACCGCCAGGGTTGAGTGGAAGCCATCTGCTCCAAAACCAAGCCTGCATGTAGTGGACTGCCAGGCAAGTGAATTACCTTCATGGCTAGAGCCCAATGAAATACAAATTCAGTGCCTGCAGCAAACTACACCGTGCAGACAACTCACGCCAGATCACCTCATCAAATCCCCTCTCCACACACAGCTGCTGATTAATGAGGGTAGCATCCCATCACAGGCAGCTCAAGGAAGCTAACTGTCCAAATGCCACCGGAGGCTTTGAGTCCAGTTACACTAAATATTTTATGAGTGAAGAAATCTGTGGAATGGATGTGTCAATGCAAACATCCGCACCGCATCCTGGGGCTTAAAAAGTAGAATTGTTCACTGTCACTATTTCTCTCAAGACTGAACAGGTTACAACTGCATTGTAAGCAATTCCTGCTTCTTCAGACCACTTCTCGTCAAGTTAATGACACAAGGGAACAAATGGATGCACAAGCACGAAGAAACTGGTCAAATAACATTTTTAACACCCTAATTCAGACATGCCTATACAGGGTGTTCTACATTTAGTAAATTTGGACCACAGTCTCAGGTCTTCTGATTTACGAAGAGTTTGTATCCCAAGTAGATTCAGTCCATACTGATAATAATTGACATTAACCTTGCAGGGTCTGCAGTATTTTTTCCTACCATTGTTAAAGGCAAATCCTGCTTGCATCTGAACACCAGAGTTGTTTGGAAAATGGCATGTAAACTACTTACTGTTTTCTTTTGGTAGTGCTGGAAATGCTGTTTCTCATAAAAATTTGAGCCAAATTCTGCAAACTACCAGTTTTGGTTCATCTACTGGGCATTAACGTGAACATGAAATCTTTCTTTGCTACAATTTCAGGAAGTTACCAGCCAGATTTTCAAGGCTGAAGGCTTGATGTGCCCATCACTCTGTGCCTCCCTTGTTCTTATACCTTTCTTTAGGTTTTAGTTATCATTTGCATCAAAGATATAGTACAGGGTTAGATGGACCTTGGCATGATACATCTGTTCTAGTGTTTGAGTAATTGAAGCAAAGTGAATTTCTGAAACAGATTCATTATTCATTCAGAAGCACATAGTTTTAAACATAATTTCTGTTCAAGTGGAAAGCTGACATTTGTTTTTTCTTTCTCTTTTATTCAGAAGATTACTTACCTTGACGTTTTCACTACAACAGGCATTTTGAACATTTCAGCCTGGATTCTTGTAATGCTTTGAACTGAGACTACTGAATAACTTAGCTTAGGCTATTTATTAATAGATTAAAACCAGTAATCTTAATATTCAGATGTCTGAGATGGAATGAAATGATCCAGAAAAGAACATCATAGAGGGGTGTATCAACAACATTTTCAAAAAAACCCCAAAAACCCACAACAAGGGGGGGTGGGGTGGAATTGAGCTACAGCACCATATTGTGCTGTCAAAAATACCAATATTGGCAACAATTTCCCAGTATGTTCAATTATGGGGGGAAATGTCATTGGCAGAACTATTTTGAGAATGGTTCCTGTTGATTTAGACACAGAGGCTTTGCTAGACTGGTGGCAAAACCAAGAATAATTTACACTCCTATTTGCTGATTAGCGGAAGTTCAGCTGATACATAGTTTGGACTGAAGTTTCAGCACGTGCAGATGGATGGTATATTCAGAGAGAGGAAATTCAAGTACAAGAAACAGTAGGAGGGCTAGTGACATAGTGAGACAGCTTACATCAATGCTTTTTAAATTTTTGCTGCCAAGACACACTCTCTCCAATTGTACTGTTGCTCATACGGATAATTTCCTCTTTGAAAAACAAAACCAGTGCAAAGCAAAGAGTAGTAGCCAATTTTGGGTAACATACAATAGATCTGCACCAAGAACATCAATAGGTCAATGCCATTTATAAGTGACTGCTGGGACACAAATGACCCTGTCACATGATTATACAGGAAGAGTCTCAGTGAAATGAAACTATTTGTATTTAAATGAAATTATTTCTTCCACATCTACAATGTTTGCAAGAGATGAGAAGTGATCAGATCACCTTCTGTCTGCACAGGAATTGTGAAATTTCTCCACTTTTTTGTAGATGCTCTGGAGACACCAATGATTAATGGAAAAGACATTATGTCACTTTGACTTTTTATCAGACTGGTTTTGAACATTCATAGGTCTTTTTATTTGATAAAAAGTTACATATTTTGGTTTTGCTCTTTTATCTGGTATATTGTAGTGCTGGAACGAGGGGCCTAACAACCTTTTATTTGTTCTATCACATATCTCAGCTCTCTATTCTTACATGACTTTAATTTACCCATCAGTACAAAATGTTTGATTAAAATAGACATGGGTGGGTGTGTGGCATAAATTGCACTTAAAACAGCAATCTAAAATGGGGTTAAGAAAAATGATGTCCTTATGATTAATTGCAGTACTTTTTATTTGATGTGAGGTACATGTTAATGACTGCTTTTAACATATTCCTGTTGCTTCTTCTTTATTTATCTGTCCACAAAAGGCATTTGATTGAGTAACTACCGTGAGTGGGGCTTTATGTAAACATGCTTGACAAAAACACAGGAATAGGATTACAATAGGTTTCTTGAAGTGACAGATTCTGGCAGCAGCAGTCCAGCAAAACCAACAAATGGAGTACGTCAGCCTTTAACTGTTCTGCACTTTCATATAGCTGATATTGGCACAAAAGCTTCATTCTGCAGACAGTGGGAGTATAAATTATGGGAGGAGGGGGTTCAGCCTGTACTGTACAGGAAAACCTTCAAGCAAGCCATTACTAGACCTTCCAACACCTCCTTCCATCCCCTGACACTTTAAACTCTGCTCTCCTCTGACTGATGCACAAATTGGATTAAGAGAGAAAGATTTTTCTGTGAGAGGACAGCAAAGGGACGGTAGGCTGCTTGCTGGCACAGGATGGCACAAGTTTTGGTCACTCCCATCAATGCAAGGGCTTTCTGCAGGTCTGGTACAAGCTACTAAGGATGCCAGGAGTGACTGTCACCAAAAGCAAAGAACACCTACCCTCCATCGCTCCCACACGTACAAACGAGCCAAAACATAATAAACAGTATCGATATTTCGCCTTTAAGAATAACAAAAGTTACATGAATAATAAGTAGACAAATAAAGTCAACCCAAGCGGTTATTTTTCAGGCTACGATACACAGTCTGTCAGGGGTCTCTGAAATACTTCTAAAGAGGCTATGAAAGTTAACTAAAGAAAGCAAGTTCCTTGTCCATAAGCCTACATCATTTGCATGGAGTCCACACATCCACTTGAAAACTTTAGGAAAAAGGTTTGAAAAATACTGATTTCAATAACACCACCAGTCAGGGTTTCTTTTCTTTGTAAAAAAAAGATCTATCAGACAAGCAAGAGATAAGAAACAAATGCCTATCAAAATACTAGCTTGTTGATTTTTACACAATTTATCTTCTTAAGTATGGGAAACTTAAAGCCAGTTTCTTAAAGCCATGAATTTCTGGTCCCAACAGACTAGTCACAGAAACCGTGCACACAAGTGTAAAATAGATTATACGCTGAAAAAGAGATTTAGAGTCACTCCTTTTTGGAAGGAAGATGCTTTTCTTTCCTTTCGATGTGACAAAATACAATTGCAGTTCCTTCCTGAGAGTCAGTTTTGACATTTTTCTGATGAAATTTCACATGAGACACCCCATGCAAAGTAAAACATGTGCTGCACAGGCCTGGTTGGCAGCAAACTCCTCTCCACAAGATAGGAAAATACAGTATATATTCCCTTCTGAGGCACATGAGTGGGAGCTGTGATGACCTTCTCAGCTGCCACCTCACCTTAGAGGAGATTAGATTTAAGCCACGCATTTAAACGACCAGGACTACATCTCAGTGATGCTGGAAGTTTGGTGCCTAACTCACACACCAGCACTGCTGAGATTCAGAGGTGTAGCTGTCACGCAGTCACAAATGCGCACTTCACTGTTAACTCTGTAAGAAGGGTGAAAGGTGAGGGAGACACACATTTTGGTCATTGTAGCCATGCAAGTGGGACTTGATGGGCAAGTAAGTGACAGAGGAGACATTGTTTGCAGAACTGTTGCCTCTAAAGTTCCTCCCTTTGTATATTCGTTGTTTATTTCATACAATTTTTTTTTTTAGATCTATTTCATCTTCAGGACACCATCTGACAACCTTGCCTTGAGCTAAAAAAATGCTTCCAAGAGAACTCCATTACACCCTCTGAGAGGTACCGTGGCCTGGCCCGGGTTATGCAAATACTTTGCTGTGCACAGGGTGCCAGGGCTTTGAGCTGTACCTCACAGGTGCACAACAGAGGTATGCTGTTTCGCTCCACGGAAACAGGCAAGTCAGCAGGAAATTCAAACTAGCCTCATTAACTCAGAATACGTCCACGCCTTCTCTTTTCTTTGCGCTAGCTTCTGCAGGCTTCATAACATGTAACGAGACACACCGGATAGTTTCTGGATGGGAGGGAAAGACTTCACTGCATTAAGAGCAGGGATGAGAGTTAGGAGCTATTCCAAAGAGAAAACCTGTGACTCCTGGAAGGTGAATGACTACATTGAGAAAATGCTTGAGGAAGGACTGCAGGCTGATCATCATCACTTGGGTGGCTTTTTCTGAACAGGAGAGGGGAAACAAGTAGTTTGAGGTGGGGGAGGGCGTGAGACTGAATTGGTTTAGCAGGGTTTAAGATAGATAAGCAGAGGATTAAATAGTGTAGAGAGGGAAGGAGCAAGGAGAATTGTTGAAGAGATAGAAAACGTCAGCAACTATTTAAGTAGGAAAAAGAAACAGTGGACAAGACCACAAACTGTAAAAGAAAGAAAAAGAAGGACTGTGAAATATAGGAGACACGATAAAGACAGCAAGCCTTCTCACTCCTCTGCCCAGATATTTGTGTTCTGCATTAGGAACAGAAGAATCTCATCTCCTTCAACTCCCACCAAAATCCAGTCTATTTGGCTTATACACCCCACCACTTTTTTACTTTAAGTTCTGCTGCATCTCTGATGATGGAGACACACATCTCACTGCAGTATGTTTGATAAAGTGAAATCAAAAGAGAGGCTATCTTACTTCTTTTTAGAGATTAATATTCTCTGGTGAATAAGTCTGAATCTTGTTTGAGCTCAGTTCAGTTCAGTATCATGTGGCAATATCATAAACTTTCTGCTGTCATCCGCCCTTCTGAGCAACATCAATGTCTTTCAGGGACTCCTTTATTCTGCATCCACTGCTAGACAGAAATCACGCTCTTTGCAAATTGTCTTGTAAGCACCTCATGGAGCAGTAGCACAATTTTAAAATCAGTATAAGTGCTTGGCCACAGTCAAACATATCATGATATGTACCTCCTCTTGGTCACTGATTTTTTTTTTTTTTTAGTCAGAAATAAATTCACCTCTCCTCAGTTTGCAAGAAAATTGCTTTGGTAGCAATTTGCCCATACAGTCCTCAGTTCTTGTGACCTCCATGTTGCAGCCATTTGCTGAATTCCTCCCTTTGCCAGCATTTTAAGCCACAACCCTCTGTTCATTACTAAATCGTTCTAAAAAATATCATCAGCTAAAATTAATCTTTGGAAGGCAGAAGAAATAGCTGCAAGACTCCATATGTTATCATTCTTAATTTTATTCCCTCCTAGTCTCATAATCCTCCTTCCATTTGTTCCAGTAGTTCACTTATCAGCTCCCTGAGGGTACCTCAGACTAGTCACTTCTTATCTCTTCACCACAAATGTGACATTACTTAAAGCACAAGCCTGAACAATGACATCAGTCACTATGTTTTCCTCTCCCTTTCTTTGTTAATGCACAGTACTAACTCAGCCCACTCTTCTGCACTTGATATTCACTGAAATAAACACTTAACAAATACAAGCTGTTTTCTGTGTTTTCTTAAAAATAGCCATAAATATCTCTTGCTAGATCGTGATGAATTTGAAACTATTTGGCTATACAAGATAAGCTAATTTAAATATTTGTTTATGGTGAAAATGGCATTTTACCAGTAAACTTGAGAGCAAAGGCTGACAGCTGGGCTGATGGCAGAGTAACCTCTTGTCCTATGGGATTATTGGCAGGGCTGCTGACGGAAGTCAAATTAGAAAACACTCCCACACTGAATATCTACCACAGGACTTTGTCAGAACACTTACTCCTGAACATAATGGTTTCTGTCAAGATTAGACAAGACGACTTCAACTTGCATGGTCAGGGTCGTAAGGTGTCATCAGTAAAGGACTACAGCACCGTGACTTCAAGGACCAGATGGCAAACTACGGAAAAATATGGAATACCAGGATTATTCAGCATCAAAAATTATGAGATAAGCATTTATATGATACATTTATTTTGATAGAACATTTATTCTGCAGCTTGTAAGGAACAAGAAAAGGCTGTTTACTAAGAACAGCTGTGAACGAAGAGCAAGTGGAAGAGCTGACCAAAGCCATGCATCAGAGAAGACATGAGAAAAGATAACGTCATCCAAGAGAGGAGTAGATCAAGAAGCACCAACGTATGATGGCCAGCAGAAAGGCTGGTGAAGAATAGGAAGGTGGTTAGGAAATCTAGGCCCTTAATGGAGGCAGGAGAAGAGGAACTGAAACGTACTGATCTGGTCAAGCTGCAGGGCTGGAAATTGGTTTTACCAGCAGACCACCACTTAGACTCCAGTTTTATCAATGTAATGCAACCAAATGGAACAGAACAGTGGGTGGTTTGTTTGGGGCTTTTACCCCCCATAAAATTTCTTTCAGAAAATCCACTATAAAAAAAGTTTAAAAACTTTCTGATCTTTTCTAAGTGTCTTTCTTTGCAAGTGTCATGCAATTTGGTGACCAGTAGCTAAAAAAATTAATTTTCAATTGCTACCCATTTAATACTCAGCTGGTTTATCTGCAGTTCCCTAGAAAATTTGGTTTGTCCAATCAATGTACTTTGAGCTATATGCTTGGAGGGAGAGTTTAAATAGCTAATCCTTAATAGAGGAAAGCCTTTCTACCTGCAACTCAATCAGTGTTTGCAGAGCACCTGGAGAAAATATTTAAATAGGAATATTTAAATACTTTCTTATATTAGAGCTCTCAAAGCCAATTTTGATGGCAACTACCTTGTCCGTGCTGATTGGTAAAACCACAGAGTGCAGGTACCGTCCCTGACACAAAAAAACTAAGAATTAAAAGACTCAACATAAAATTTGTTATTCTCAGTAAACACTGTGATGTGCTGTTGTGCAAACATACTTACTAGGTCGTTATTTCTGTGTATTTTCTGTTCGTTGCTCTAGGAGCGGTGCACTTAAACAAGGACCTGTCTTCCAGAGACATACAACTTGTTTCACCAGGAACTCTGAAGGAACATATTTATTTTTCAGTCTAATATTTACAGCACATTATGTAGGTTATTTAAAAAAATTAGGCGTTTTGTGAATTTATGGATTTTTTTTTATTTTATTTTAACACCAATAGTAATAATTGTTAAATACAGGTTTAATGTAAGGTTTAATTTTAAATGTAAAATGAATATTAAATTTAAGCATTTGAAATTGTTATTTTTAAGAGTTTAGAATGTTTCAAATACCCACATCTTACCCATACAGTACAAGCAATCATGTAACTTTGTATTTTAAATTTGGTCACTGGGATTATATCTGGCTGGACTGAGCCCTAGCTATAATTCTCACATGATCAAGTAAGGCATACATGTCACTGCAGTTTAGAGAGCTGCCTACGCTTAACCTTGATTGAATCTTAAGTAGATGAAGAAGATGGTCAGTCTGTGACATATTCTCAAATGCCAAATATGCAAAGGAGGAGGAGAAGCCCTCAGATTTTAGTAATTTATTTTTAAATTGTTTGGCCAGTCAGTCCAAACCAAACAAGGAATATGTCCTAATTAAACAATTTTTAAAAATGCTTTTAGAGCTATTATCTGGTAACTCAGAAAAAATTACATGCCTACGTTTCTTTAGGATGGTTTAATGCTTTTAATCCTTGATTATATAACACTACTTTAATCCAAGATAAATTGCAAGAGAGCAACAAACGCAAGGACCTTGAGAGTTTTGATTTTCAGATCCAGTTTGGCCTAAAGGCACTCTATGCTCTTAAGAGACTAGGTCAGCAGAAGTCTTCAGATGTCAGTAGAAGCCATGCCTGATTTGGGACTGTTTCAGGCTCTGTCCAGAAAAAGGTATGGGGTTTTAACTTTTATGCTTTGTACAGTTACAAAGTTTGGTCAGTCTTTGGTGTGCACGTCCAGAGCGGTGTTCACACTTAGAGTTCAACATCATTTTATTCTTTGGTGGGATAGTTTTTATTCCTCAAACGTGTCTCTGGTGTCTACTCGCTGTCTCTTCAGAGCTGAACAGTCCTTTTACTCTATTTACACAAGCAATCAACAAAGCACCTTTAGTCAGTAAATTGTTATTTTTCCATACTGCAAATACCAAATATCCTGCTTGTAGTTACTTTAACTCCTACAGCTGGCACAAGTAATACTGAACAAATACTTAAAAACCCAAAATCCATAGCTCTGAAGAAAGACAGAGAACATAACTGGGAAATATTCTAGGTACTCAGCACTTCTTTTGAAAAGTTAGATACAGATAATTGTTGTCGTGTTACCGATGTAAAGACAACGATACAGATAAGATAATTTTTATTTCCTTAATCATCGTTATGGCAGAGGCAAGCAATGACTTGGTCAAGTTCACAAAAATGAAAATTTGCTGAGGATAGATTTCTAACTAAGTGTGAGTTTTAGGCTCAAGAAAAATGAAAGCTTAAAAGCCAAAGACTGCAGGTACACAGCAGACACCAGAAATGCTAGGTTGAGACAGGGAGAAGGTAGTGTCCCAGATTTGAGGCACTTTCCTCAAACTGAGCCTCAAAGAGGACGTCAGAAATAAAGAAAAAGATTCCTTCCAATTTGCTTAGCCTCAGCTGAGACTGCAGAAAAATGACAAGAAAGTGTCACATACAGCAGTAGTTTTTGTAATTGTTCCTATTCAGAATAAAATGGGAGCCATCACACCACTGCTTTGTAGTAAGAGACCTCCAATCAATCATCATTATGATGACAAATGTAAGGCACTATTCACCTGAGCTGAGCGTAAATTAGAGACTGCACTATAATAAATCCTGGCTAAAATATTAAACTCAATGAAATTGCATTCATTAATTCAAGAAATAAATTATCCCCTGACGTGAAAAGCTCTATATTGTTATGTGAGAGCAACTGAAATCTTTGGGGATGGTTAATGGAGAACAATAGAATTTTTTTCGTGGAAAGAAACGTGGAAAGTCTACCAAGTGTTTTAGAGAACGTCCTCTTTGGATACACTTGAAAATATTAATAAATACTTTTATATTCATAATTTACTGAATGGTTTTAAGTAAAAACAGATTCTTCTATTTCGTGGAGTTCTATCATCTCCTCATAAAGAGTGGTGAGGCATTTATTGAAAGAGCAGGTTGACTCCCAGGGGGTAGTAGAGGTGTTCCCAGTGAAGACCGCAACTCATTGTGAGGCGTACCTTTAGCATGGGTTCTCCTACACAATCTCCTCCCCTTTGAGTCCTCCTGCTTCCTGCTAGCGTTTCACCTTGCAGCCACTCAAGAAATGTCACACTAGAGAGAAAGTGGTAAGGAATTTCCCTCTCCAGTTTACTTACTCTCCAGTTCCTCACTTGCAGCCCCAGGATGCGTGTCAGCTGGGTGTTATCAGCAGATTATTTCAGCAATAAGTTTTCTGAGGCTAAGTCCCTGCTTGCAGAAAAGCATCCACCCACTAACCAGCTGATGAGGTTACATGTGGGGGGGTGTCCAGCTTTGATTTCTGCTCCTGAAACTTACCTATGTTTTACATAAAAAGGCACAAACACAGCATACATGGCCGAGAATCCACCGTTTTCTCCTCCTAGGGGAAAGTCACTGGTTTGCAGAGCCCGGTTCACACTTACTCTTGAAATCTTGGGTTCTTCACCAGCTGCTGCTGTGCTTGAAAAGGAGACACAGAGGATGTGTCTTCCACCTACCTTACCCTGATCAGTAGGATTTTCTGAGAAATAGAGAAAAAAATTGGAAAAAAGAGACCTGTGGATTCATTCCAGCTTTCCTGCTTTGTGGGTGAGAACACTACCCGCTTGGCTACTGCTTACCAAACTTCTTTGGACATATTTTTCCCACTGAACTGACTATCTGAGCTGATTGCAAAGACAGCAAAGAAGAATTGTGTGTAAAACACAGGAAAAAAAGGTAAGTAGTGTGTCAGAGAAAAGGCAAGGCAAAAAGGCCACAATAACAGTTTCAATATTTAGAATACTTATGAAAAAGGATGCAAATACTTTGTTCTCTGTAAAAACAAAAAAACTTGCTGGAGAGGTGTAAGTTAGATATTAGGAAGCAATTCTAATAATTAAGTTGGAGAAACACAGGAGCAGGTTACCAAAACTGTGTTTCAAAATTCCTAGTCAGGGGTGGATTTTAAGATCAGTACATAACCCAGGCAAGGACAGGACTAAAGAAATTAAATCAACTGGAAATGCAGGTGGTCTCCAAACACCAGTGGCCTATAAGCACCAGCAGACTTTCCCCATGACACTCCTCACCGTTGCATGGCTGGCCCTTGCCCGGGAGACGCACGCACCCGTTTGCATCGGGATGTGAGGCACAGCACAGCCGAGGAGAGCGCAGGAAAACTGAGGGCGGCTGTAAAGATCACATGCTACTGCCTCTTGCTTTTTCGTAAACAGGTACAATCAAGCAGTCGAATGAAGTGTGTGCATTAGAAGCTCCAAGGGAAGGTCACAGCATCCAGTTTGGCATTCCCTAACAGCTGCGTGCCCAACATTTACTGCAAGGAGAGGAGCCTCTAAGCAACGTTGCACTGTCCCTTTCAAAGCTCCATGACAAAACTTCCCTTTCCCTGCGATCCTGCACATCTCTAGGGCCTGGGAAGGTCTGTCCACCAAAAGCACAGCTCCCAGGTGCCTCCCACCACAGAGGTCTGCCCTGCATGGTTCATGGAACGGGTCATTTACCAGAAACCAAGAGCCGTGGGTTCCTGTGGACTTTCATTTCCTGTTTCATAATGCCTCTAGTGATCCGCGCTGGAATGCATGATGAATACATCTACACGAGCTTAGTGGAAAAAAAACACTGGGCATTATCTGTGTTATACTTTTCAAAGGCTCAGAAAATTGGCCAAATCAAACCCAATTTCCACTGAAACACTCCAAAGTCCTTCCCAATGAAAGCTATAATCCCTGCCAAATGTCAATTCCCAACTTGTAGTTGCAGAGCTATTCAAATATTAATTTTTAAATGTTTTCATAAAGGGCAGAAATATTCTTTTTTTTCTTTTTGCATTTACAAGCATCTCATTAACATTTCTTGAATGACGAAAAAGGGCTGCCTTTCCCAAGCAATTTTTTAGCCTCAGAAGGGAAAGATTCTGCCTGAATGAAAAGAGGTAATTTTGATGGCTGTCTTGGCTACCTGCATCATATGATCAGTCTCCATTTTTGCAAGATCGCTGCAGTAAGTTCATGATCTGTGACATTAATGTTGATTCCTTGCCAGAATGAGGACACACTGCCATACCGTACCCTGACCAGAGCATCTCCCTGGGTGGTTGAAGCAGCAGAGCTGACATCCCAAGTGCTCATCCCACACCTGCCCTCACACCTACCCAGCTCAGAAGGTCTTATAAATTAAAGCAATACACTGCCAAATCACATCAAAAATTTGGCACTAAATTATTCAGGAAAGAAAGACAGACCAGGACGCACATCATGACTCATGCTCATTTATGTATTTGTTTTTGCAGACTCCTTAAAGCCTACCATATAGGAGTATACTAAACTGCACACAAAAGATATTCACAAACCACAATATAATTAATCATTTTCATTGGTATGCTGACAAAACTTTCATCAATCCAGCCAAATGGATCTTTCACTGCATTATTTCATTGAAAGAAAACAACAAGTATTTGGTATGTTTAGGTTGTTTTCTTGTAGTGAGGTACAAATTCAAAGTTACCAGTTTTCTGAAAGATCAGCCTCTAGATTAAAAGAAAAAAAAATACAGCTGACTCAAGCTTACTTAATAAATCTTTCTGACTATCTCAGAGTAAATTTTCTTTAGTATTCTGGTTCAACTCTAGCTTTCACCTGTTGTTTGAAAGATCTTATATCATTAGTCCGTGGGAGGAACAAGATTAACAGCTGATATTCTGGAGGAGGAAAGGGAAAATGATCATGATTCATTTTGTACCTTTTTTTAAAATGGCTTGTTATTATTTGCTATTTTTATAGGCTTCATTAGAATGTATGATGAGGGAACTTCCATCAACTTGTGCTTGATGGTTTAGTGGTTTTATGCACAAAATCAAATCCAAAAGAAAGAGGAAGAGAGAAAGATCTGTCCTAGCAGAGAACTTGGAGTCATCCCTTCCTTGGTGACAAAGCTCCGACTGACCTGCTGGACAGCTGGCAGTGGCTGCTTCTTTGGGCTGCTGACATCTCCAGGAACCAAAGGTGCACCGCAACCCTTGCCTCACCAGCCTGCTCCTAAGACTTCAGTGCCATGATTTGGAGAGTGGATCTTGAGTCATAGAAAGCAATCTGGAGAGGAGGAAAACACCGTGCAAGAAAGTATAGCCAATTCTAATCCCACCCCCTTCAGCTTTTCCTGATTTTTTCACACTATTAGTAGGCACTATTTTAGTGTTCATACTCCATTATCATCTTGTGACTGAGTTTGAAATGTCCTTGATAAAAGCCCTTGTATCTGGATCTTACTTGGTTTCCCCACTGACATGATGTTTCCAACTCCGTCGAAATGAAAAGCTAGAGAAAAGTTAGGTCCTATCTCAGATAAGACTATAGTCAGGAAAGTCCAAAACAGCTAGTGATTTAAGCTATGGGATCATGGCCAACCTTAAAAATACATTTGTGTAGCTTGGCTTGGAGGATGATTGGAGCTGGCATCAGACATTTCATAGGAGATTCTCTCTAAACATGCCACCACGTTGTCATCACAGTTAGCCCATGACCTCTAGAGGAACTGGCAAATTTGACATGTCAAATCCTCTGATAATGGTGTGGTGGTGCAACACCCCTCCCCCCCCCCCCCCAGCCCCTTGGCTACTCAGTACTTGGTGCGATTCCCCATCCTGGGCCACATATCAACCTAGGAGATGTCAGGCATGAATTGCAAAAGATAAAGGACCAGAGCNAGGAGTTAAAAGGGGTACCCGCCAACTCAATAAAGTTGTGCGATATTAAGAGATCATCAATTTCAGTGGTTATAAACTGCGGCGTGTGTGTGTGCGCACACTCATATGCTTTGTTTATATGTATATACATTAATCTGAGATCTGTGCTTTGCTCTCATATGTATACGTATTGGTTTGGGATACCTTATAGTAAGTTAGTGTGAATCTTGTCATCTTTGAATCTGTAATCAAGTCGCTGTTCATTTATTTAGATAAATCACTTTGTAAATCTTTAAATCAGTGAATGATTAAGCACTTCTGAAACTCAATCTCTTGATCTGTCTCAAATCACAAACAAAACTGAACTGCTGCTAAATCATAACTGTGTCTGATACTTCCATCCCGTGACAAATGGATGGACAATTCTTCTGACCTGAGCCTCCAACACCCTGCAACATGTATTTCCAGTGTATTAGAAGTACCTCTAGTCTAGGAATTGCTCCGTTAACTACTGTGCGGTGCAGAACTTTATAGTCCATACTGTCAAGCATAATTAAATCCAGCTGACCTGCATTGTCCTCTCCCAAAAACTCAGTAGATTCAACTGACTGTCATCCTCCTTTATTTGAGGTTAGTGCTCTTCTCCACCATTTTCCCAGCAGACCAAAATCCAAGGGTTCACACTGCTCACAGAAAGCAGAGGCCGGCTCTAGGACTGAATTACCATCTCGTAACAGAAATTCCTGTTTTGAAAAAAAAGGTCTCTGCTGTTTACTGAGGCATCTGATAAAATACAGTCCTGCATCAAGATTATTTCTGGCTACTGCAGAAAGTGTCTAAATAAATCCAGAATCAATTTTAATGCTAATTTATTTAAATTAATTGGATAGACATGCATATTAATTGTATTTTAATTTTTCTTTCAGATATTTTTGGTGAATGGTGAAAGCAGGAGGAAAAACCATCTGTTCCAGGTGAATGACATACACAAAAGCCATCAACAGGAATATGATACAAAGGCTGGCTGAGCCACTAACATTTCTCTACAAGCGGTGTCTAATGCATCTCAATAGCCTAAGCCTAGAAACCATAAGAAAGCCTTTGTTTCTGAATAGTTATGCTAATCAAGGTTAAATATACATATCGGATACAGAAGATAAACGGAGTGCACTGAAAAGCAAATGGATCAAAGACAGGAAATTCTAATGAGGTACTTAACAAAATAAAGGCCGAGTTCTACTTTCAGCTCTGCTGGTGCCTTGGTTTCAGTGTTATCGCTCCAGATTCACAGCAGCGTAACTAAGATCTGAATCTGGTCTGATCTAAGTATTGGTTGAGAATTAACTGATATCCCAGCAAAGGACATGTGTTGTACCTGCAAATATTTTACAAATCCTACCTTTTTTTTCCACCAGGTCTAGAATTATTTCAGTCCTGTCAAGAACTTGTTGTAAATCGTGAAAGAATTAAATACAGAGTGAATGAGTATTTTCCAGAAACAAATACCATAGCAAGTAAAAGGAAAAAGGACATAAGCATATTACTTGAAAAGCAGCTACTTTTGAAAAATGTGCTAGCTAGTCAGGATGACAAGATATTTAAACGACTTATTCAATGAAAAAGTTTTGTTACCTAAGTAAAGGCTTATTCAACCCACTCACAAATGATACGTGCTCACCATCATGCTTTAAAAAACTAAGGATGCCCAACCATCTTGTGTGCTCTTGCACATTGCAAGCAGGAGCGACCGTTTAGAAGGTCTGCTTTATACTTGCAGCCTTTTCTTCAAAGTGCGATCTTGTTAAAAGGAGAGAGCATGCACAGTGAACACAAAGACTTATCAGCAAGCAAAGCACTTTCTTTAGACACCACCCTTTCATACCATTTGATTTTTTCCATAAAACTTTATTTTTTATTCTGGCTTCCACTGCTTCTATTAGGTCAGATCTTGAACCGGCACAATAGATAGAGGAATATATGTGGAGTTAATTACAGACGCTGGAGAGCAGCCAAGAAGATATACTACTAGGAAACATTTACTCACATTCCGGAGGTCATATGAACAACAGTAATGGGATTCCCAGCTACAAGACTGCATGGAAATGAAAGTGGGGAACCTCCCAAAGGAATATAAAAATGTAAGCTAAAAATGGAAAGTCAGACAATAGGGAAGGAAGCTTTAGGACTTATTAATGCAAGGAACTAAGCTGTAATGAAGTGAACACACACTTTTTTAATGATATGCAAAGAGTAGATTTTAAGATCCAGCCTGTGAGTATGCAGTGTTAAAATATAGGGAAAAACCTGCTGCCAGCAGGTGAGCCCTCTCTCTCCAGTTTCCTGGCTTTAAAAGAAATGCTCGTGTAGTAAATAGCAAATATCAGGTGGATTTGTTCCGATCTTCCTTTCTGTCTTCCTTCATGTTGATTTGATACTTAAAACTGTGCAGCCGAGATCCAGAAGATGCGGTTTGGATTCCCTGGAATGAAATCCGTGTTGATTAAATCCCCCGCTTCTGTACAGTTAAGCTGCCAACAGCAGAGGTGCTTGGCCTTGCTTCCCAAAGCCTCCAGCAGGACCGACTGATGGATGCACAAACAGAAGGACGGTTAAGATGCCCGGGTACAGAAAGGATAAACTGTGTGGCCTGGACTGCCTCTGTGTTCATTTGGGTCAGAAGCACAATTTTGAAGCAAATCTCCTGGTTGATCTCACTCACTGCATTTTGGTTTGTATCTCAAGAATATCTCAGAGCGCGAAATTAATTCCTTATGAACCAAATTCAATGGGATGATGTGCTTCAGGAGTGCACATACTGTGCTAATGGGCTGCAAGTCCACAGGATCAGCCTAGAGCTATTAAAAAATAAATTCCCCCAAGGCATATGCTGCAGACATCAGGCTCCCCGGCATTAACTGTTTTACCTTACAAATCATCTCCTACTGCAGAGTGGTTTTTGTTAATGTCAGCATAACCTTAGAGGAATAATTAGCTCATCCAAACCGATCTGAAAAGGAATCAAGTGAAACCTGAAAAGATTTATTCTGCCTTGTGTTGTCTATTCATAGACATTTTATATTCCTAACTCACCTTCTTTTGACTGGTTTTCTACCCACAACATCTGACCTACAACTATACCTCTCTCAAATATACCTCTTTTATACCTCTCAATATTTGTTGTTGTCACAGTGAGTCCCACGACTGCTATTAGAAGAGGTGGGTCTGTTGGTCTCAGTAGTGTCCAGACTTAATCTCAGGAAATACTTTCTACCACGTGTCCTCATAAAGACGCCATCAAAGGCACGGGTGTCCTGCAGAATTCACTACCAAGGCTCCGAGGGATGAGATCACCTATCCACAGATTCACATGTCTTTTTATACTTAGAAACTCTTGCCAGCTTGCAGTCAGTGTACATCCAATACAGATTACTCAAAGGCTTGTCAGCAGTCTTTGAAAACACTCAGGTTTGTTGAGATGACCACAGAAGTTCCTCACTGCAACTAACAGAGAAATTGTACATAAAAAAGAGAAGCCACATCCACAACACAGACCAAGGTCTGATTCCATAATTCTGTATGGAAGTGTTTAAGTACCACAAAACATTAAGTTGTTATCAAAGTTGCCATTTGAAGAGTAAGCTTGGTTCCCCATCACCTAATTCAAATAGATTCACTCTGTAGAACATTCTCTGATCCTTCAAAGAAAAAGAGGGTATTATGAAGTGAGGCACCCATTTACACGCCAGGCAGAATATGTCTTCCTCTGCTCAGCAAAATTCTGATGGATGGGATGACAGTTTACATGCTCCCTTTTGCAGGTGTTTGTGCTTATCACTGTCTTCCAGGAAATTGTTATTCCTGCTTAGGGCATAATTGACGCTCTGCTCATTTTGCTCATGCTTTAGCTTCTATGTAATAATAATAAAAAGATAAGGAGGTCCCTTATTTCACTCTTGTCTCTTCTCAGGGTCCTATCAATAGGCTCTGGATATTGGTGTTCTCTTTGTTGGTGTTTTCCCTCAAGTCTCTTTCAGGAACCAGCAACTTTTAGAAAGATCCTCACTTTCACCTCTTGGTTACATTTTCACTTGTTTTTTAAAGTAAGTTTCTAGTCCTGGTAGCTGTAAAGGAAAGCTTTATAAAGTAATCCAAGAGTGTCGTTTCATTTTGTGAGCCAGAAAAAAGAATTTAAAAAGAGGCCAAAATTTTTAATATGAAAATAAATTCTGCTTATTGTAATTTAATTGGGGAGGGGAGGCAGGGAGAGAAGGGACTAATGCTTAAGCTGTGAATTCTTGTGGTTGACAACTCTTTCATCCAACCCACATGCTGACACAGCCCCGTTACAGTATTTGCAAACGTTTTATGAGAAGTGAGACCTATACATTTTACGTGCAAACCACAGAGCTCTCTCTCATTGCACAAAACTCAGAAGCCAACCAGGTATCCTTTCAATAACCCCCAAAACCTGACTGGAGGTATATGGAAACCTCATCCCTTTTCAGACACCACAGACTGCAGAGTAGCAACGGATTTCTCATCTTCTCAACTGCTGCATGAATTCTGGATGAGCAAAATTCTCCTGTGTGAAAATGAACAGCAGCTGGCAAGTGTAGTGGCTTCTTAGGAGGTTCACAATTCCACGTACAAAATCTCAAAGTGACATAAAAGCACAGATGTGCTTTGGTTCAAATAATTAAGCCTGCAAAATCTTTTCATGTGCATTACAGCACAGTAACACCACCGACTTCAACGAAGTTGCTGCTTCTTTCATATATGAAAGATCTGAATCTGGCCTCCAACCTTAAAACGTTTGAGTCTTTCTTCTGTCATTCAGCCAACGATACTTTAAATCTGTCTTGCTGACATCCCATAGCCACAACGTACATCCATGCCATATCGTGCTTTCCAATCAGACTTATGTATGTGTGGGATGCAACCATATCCTTACTGCAGGCCTCCAAGAGAAATGCAGACTATTAAAAGCATTCCTTCCAATTTTAAACAGGATTCTGCCAAAATACTTAAATATAGCTGGTCAGCAGACTGCACAGTGGTTACTGTGATGAAGTGAGACACCAGCTTAAGCCCTGTCTGCACCACAAATTTAACCAAGCTGGTAGCTGGTTAGCGGTCCAGCCTGTTGATCTGGGCTCATCTCTCGGTACAATACATTCTCAGTCTCACTTGCTCCCATCAACAGAGCATCCAAACGTGTCTGTGGCTCTAGGAAGGCATGTGAGTGGGTGTGTGCTATTCACAGATGTGATGCTATAGACCTTCAGGAATGCAACAGAAGAAATTGCTGAGGGTTGTTTATCCTCTAATTTAAAGCCAGGCTTTTAAAGGTGAAAAAAAATGAAAGACTGGCTCCCAGCACCATTTCGCAAACTAAGACCAGGTGAGTTTATCTGGAAAAAGTTGGATAATTTACTTTCCGATTCATATTACCCTCTCCTTTTTCTCACAACGCTGACGCAAAAATCACTACAACACCACCAGAGCCAAACGGTAATTAAAACTTTCCATCACATTGCACTGACATTATCAAGCCGTGGGTGGATTCACTAACAGTAGTGGAAGTACGAAATCAGCATTGGTTCCATTCTTTAGAGATGCAGTGCTGCTGGCACCCGTACAGAAACGCCTACAAGTCTTGAGAGAATATGATAGTTGACCTAAAATATTTGTATACACTAGGTTATTCAAACAGTTTTCAAGAGATTTCTGAGAGTGAGCCTTATTTCAGTTTGATCTCTGGCTCCGTGCTCAAGAAACATCTTGCACTTCAGTGAGAATTTGCTGGGAATCTAGATTATATCCCAGCGCTGAATGCTTGGCCAAGGAGATCTAGGGTCCCTGCCAGCAGAAATATACACTGGAAGACAGGCTGCCTCAGTGTGTTTTACCAGTACTCCACCACATATTGGACTGATTTGAAACCACCAATTGCAGTTGTATTCCACCACAAAGAACAGTTAAATCAGGCACATTTCACCACGAACCACCTCAGAAGGGTTCAAATTTATATGGAAATTTTTGTAATGTAATCTTTACAGGGAGGGAAGCAATAGCTCACAGAAAGATTAAAGAAAAAAAATAGCCCTTACACAAGTGTGTACAGATAGCCATTTACTCTCATTTGGCTTTGTCTTTCTTTGCACACATGCTTCCAGATAGAAACACAGAAGTTTTAATCTTTCTTTCCTCTTAGAAAAGAAGAAATCTACAAAATAAGGCCCTTTTTGCCACTATAACAACTAAAGATTTGCCACAGAACAGAAATTTAAGTTAATTATTTGCAAGTATTTGAAGAGCAGCAAATATTAAAGGCATTCCAAAATATCAGAGCTGTCTTATGGCACAAAACAAGCCCTGGGCTAAAATTCAGGGGAAAAGAAAACAACCCAGTAAACTGACTATTGGAAGAAAACAGCTAAATAAACGATATGCCCAGATAGCCAAGGAAAATGGCATCCATCACTTGGGGTAATAAGAACTGATCTACACGGAGCACACGAAAAGCTATTTCAGGAGGGAGCCTTTAACGTTAGGGACCACCAAGGTTGTAGACTAGCATTAAAAAGTCAAAGTTCACCAGCAAGAAACATACAGACACACACCCACTTTATATAAACCACATTTGCTCTGTTTTGGCTAAGTCTGGCATTCAGATGCACCTTCTGAAGCCCAGCCCTCCCTCGAGAGCGAATACCCTAAGCACTGGGCTGGGCCAGGCTCTCTCCCCCTTTCCCTCCATCCTCCTGCCCACCAGCACTGCTTCAGGCGGGAGGTGGAAGCCCTGCAGCTCCTCCAGCCAGGTGCTGCAGGTGGCCTGGAGCTCTCTCCTGACAAACAGCAAATCTGGATACACACTTCCACATGTCAAGGGAGAAACCGAGAGCAGGGTCTCCAAGATACCTGCATATCTAAGACCTAAATTAGTTCATAAAAAACAATGGTGCCCTTCTCCTCTGCCAGCCCCGTTTTCAAGGATGAACAGTAAGTTCTGCTCAGGTTTCTCAGAAAATGCCTTTGGCTGCCTGCTCACTGGGAGGACCCCAGTTGCTGGCTCCCAATGGCACAGGTACCTCCAGCAGCTTCAGACATGCTTTTAAGCTCTGTTGAACACAAGAAATTTCCCCACATGCCTCATCTTAACCAACAACTCCCTCTTCTCTGGTCAGCAGCAGAGATGCTTTGCTTGCCCATCTCACATCCTAACTCTCATCACATACTGGCTGCAGAGTCTTAGGTCCTAAACTCTGTGAATTAGGGGATGAGTTAGGCTAAAGCAACTGAATCCAGCCTTCAGTGTTCATGGTTGCATAGCAAGCCTGTATCATCAAAATTCAAGTACCAAAGCAGTAATCCCAGGGCTGGGTTTCTGTCCTGAGCTATGGGTCACCCTTCCTCTGAAGCTGCCCAGAAACAACATTGACTTAAGATCAACAGTTGACAATCTTTTTCCAAGTCAGATATTTTTCTTAATAGCGTTCACGAGCTAAGTTTTTCTAACACTATTTCTTCCTGATGAGCAGCACGTATACAAAGCCTATGTGGCATCTGTGCTACGCTGCTCAGGGCTGATCACTGATACTGGCTGACAGTCTATGACATGCAACTCAGCCACACGAGAAGGGGTGGGGTAGGAGCTACCAAGAACAGTAACGCCTTCCAGTGCTTTGATCACCTCCAAGGAAGGGAGGAGGGCTCCATTTCTCAATACTGGCTGCCCTAGGGCACAGGATTTTTTTTTAATCTGGATCAGAAGAGAACTTCTAAAGGAAATCTCCCAGTTGTCGTCACCTGAGCGTGCTTCAGTTCACATCCCCAAGCAGCCTCACAGGTTGCAAACCAGGCTCCTTTCATGTGAAACCTGCTTAGAAGATGAGCCTCAAGAGGGCACCTAACATTCTCCAGCTGGTAGGGGGCACTCAGTGGGGCCAGCCTAGAGCTAGACCAAAGTATACGCACTTAAAACCTGTAAAGCATGGTTGCTAGGAGTTCAGCTCCAAGTGTTTAGATGCACAGGTTTGCTTCTGCTGGGCCACGTTACTTTTTAACACAGACACAACTTCTGTTAATTGAAATTAAGGCACCTGATCCTGTCCCTGAAATATTTGGTTGTAGAGGATTTTCACTCAGTCATATTCCAGGAAATTGTCTTATTGCCTATAGTTAGCCCCACGAGACAGTATTTCAGAGCTCGTTCTCAGGTATGTGGTGCATGAGACACTCCTCTTCCATCTGTCAAGCTATTGATGTCATTAGAGGAGAACTTCAGCAGCACTCCCACACAACACCTCTTCCTGGAATTAAAGCTTGGATGGATCACAATGCCTCACTCCAGAGTTTCTGGATTATTATTTATCACTAGAAACTGAGTTCCAGCGCTCAAGCCCTACATCCATTGGTTTCATTTCCTCCTCTAATGATTTGCTCTGCAAACATGCCCACATTGTTACCCAGTACCAGGACTCCATCCTCCCCTCAGACTGACAGTTGGTCTTGCACCCACCCAGGCAGTATTTGTCCCGGAAATCCACCTCTTTATAAAATCTTCACACACATCATACATTCAGTCCATTAAAATAAAAATAACATAGCAATGCAAAACCATGAAAATTATAAATAGTGCAGCTTCCCTTCTCCTAGCCTCCATGAGGCAAAACATAGTAAGAACAAATGGGGCAGGATGGCCACTCTTTTAGTAGGTGTCCCACAATCCCCATCCTATTCTCTACTGATGCGGCCTTGAATTATTTCAGATTGTAACACTTCCCCCCAAAGGGCACCGCATTATTTACCCTACAAAACATCACACTGATTTCTCAACAGTAAGTACAACAAACAGCACTGTTAGAATAAGTACGTGGATCTAATTTCCTCCCTGCTCTCTCATCTAGTGGACATTAGAGAGGCTCAGACAGCTTTACGATCTAGTTAAAATTCCCCTCATATCACAAGATGGGTGCTTATCCTGGTAACTTACTGATGAATCTAATATCTCTTTGTTGTTTCCATTGCTAAAATGTTTACCAAACTACAAAACTATGGCAAACTAATTTAGATTATAGCAGAGTGCCACCTAGTGCTAAGCAGGTTTGAATTCAAAAGGCGTGCTCTTATCTGTAAGAAATTATTGACCAAAAAAATTCATTCTTCAGTTCTACTGGCAGTATAACACACCTCTTCTCTCTGAGAGGGTGCAAAGAAAGCAAATGAAATAACAGAGGGGAAGATTATAGAAGAGCCTGAACTAATCATGGTCTTTGTAAATTGACAAGGCTCTGCCCTTAACGAAGCCCTGCTCTTCTAGGTGAGTGCATTTAGACTATTACACATGCTCTAAATCTTAGCACATAACATGACGCATGTGAATGGAAGAAGAAAATGTGACAAAAATATGCTCAAACTACTCTAGAAATGCCAAGAATGGGTTGGGGGGCGAGTCATGTTTATTTCAAACTTTGCTTTATAGGATTTAATTTTTTTCCCACCAAGAGAAAATCTAAAACCCCTGCTGAACTGAACAGGTCACACAGGGCCAGGAGCATCTTCCGTATTTCAGACGAAAGCCACCTACTGACTCCAGGAAACATCAGCTGAAAGCTTTATATGCCTGACAGATCCATGAAGAGATATGAGGAGAAAACTCTGCTTGTGGGCCCTGAAAACAGCCTTAAACATGAACAGAGATGAGAGACACAAAAGTTTTCACTCCCTAAATGCTTTTGCTGGTATTCCATGGGAGATTTTAGGCTGAGAGAGGGTGGGGGTAGGAAGAAGTTCCCTGATAGCTCGAACAGAGATTAAGCATTTCCTAGTATTAATCTACAGAAAGCGTTTCCCTGGCTAGGATGATGTTCCCGTGCTCTAGATGTTCTTCTCTGAGACCAACAAAGGAAAAATTGAGAAGTGTCAAATTTTTTTTAACATTTCTTAAACCTTCAACATACCCAACAACAAGTGTTTTGTAAAACATGATTTCCCGGAAAATGATACCCAGACTACAGAAACCGCAGTCCCTTCTCTTGGTGAGCACTACATGCGGTTATGAACAACTGGCTCACACAGACTGTCGGGTGGAGCACAGATATTCCCGGGAAGACACAGTCTGAGGTGAAGTCTATTTGCTGCTCAGTGCTGTATTCTTCCTTGGGTGTGTTTGAGAGAAAGCTGAGATTAATTGACATTTACTATGAAAAACACAGCCTATCTTTAGGCTAGTAGAACCAGGGAGAATGGATCAAGAAATAATTCGATGAATCATTCTGAATTATTATTCCGATTCTTGTCTCATCCTGTTCGGTGCTTTCAGACTCAATAAAGCCACAAAACACCACTTTCACTGTTGGTATTTGGAGCCTGTTACAATTCACAAGTATGGACTGCAACATAAAAGCTATCAAATTCTTCCATTTTAGAGGACAAACAAGATTTCATAGCTGCTTAGTAAATGTTTCCAAATACGGCAAATGCACCCTTGCAGTGGGAGAAATTAGCATGATCCATGAGTTGCTTTTTTTTTTCTTTTCTTTTTGGTCAAGGTTGAATTGGAGAGGGATGAAACACAAAGTTTGGCAATTTGAACCCTTTGCCTGCTGCGCTACTACTGCATGAACAAAAGCAACCTGAACTCCTTTCCTCACGCTGCAACCAAAAGTCATCTGCTCTGACCTAAAAGTCTTATCTTGAAAGACGAGAGAGGTGCCACCCTGCTGAGGCTATGCCTACTTAGAGCCATTGTTACCATGGTGGAAGAATTTGATGGAAGTCCAGCAGCACATTAGCAGGCAGGGTGTGGAGATGCCTCTGTAGGCTAATGGCCTTAGGAAGACTTGCTCATGACCACCCTTTTGAAGCATCAAGCTGGTCCCACTACACACCCTCCCAAAGCTCGGGATGGGCGGCTCCAGCTAGCAGAAGTGTTGCATACTTGCATACAGTTTCATACTGCACTCTGTGTGACACAGCTCATATCCTACAGATAAATGAAAGTGCCTCATTTTTTAAGTCTCAAAAAGCAGAACTCCCCTCACTCAAAACTTAAAATAATAATTAAGATAAAACTGAACTTGAACTGTGGCTGATTCCAATTATTTTAAAAAAAAAAAAAAAAAAAAGGAAGGATGCACTCCCCACCCCCTTCTCAGGATTATCCCAGCGTCCTCCAGAGACCCTATATCTTTCATTGACCTCAGCATCCCACCAGCCCCAGCATGCTGCAAGAAATGAAACCTCCACAGCTGGCTCAGCGCTCTGGTCCTGCAAACCTTCTTGCTTGAGGCAGAGAGAGGATTAACTCCATCCTGGTTAGAGTAATTTGGAAAAAGCTCCCTTTCCTCTTAGAGGATGCCCAGATGGAGGCAAAGGGAAGTGCTGCTGTCCCTCACATTTCCCCTTTGACTGAGAAGGGTTTCTCAGGCTGCGTGGAATGAACCTACTTCAGCCCAAGTACAACAAGCGCAATGCGCTCTTCTGTCACGTAAGTTCCTGGCCCACATGCCAGTTTGCCACAGAGAAATTTGTGCATCCTTGCAAGTAAATATCGTCATCATCACAACACTTATTTTTATATGTTTTAAAACATATTCTTAAATAATATTTGTCTTCATATAAATGGCAGGGCAGGGCAGCACACCTCAGTTTTACAGAAGTGCGATGCTCTCATTCTACACCCAGGGAACCTGAGACACAAGGGTGAAGCCCTTTGGTGAAAGCTTCCCCGCTGAGTTGGGAGCAGCACTCTGATGTCTCCAGCCTCCATCCAAGGTGTCTTCACCCAGCCGCAGCTCTCCCCACCGGTGCTTGTAGGGCACTATTTGCACAAGATCAGCCACCTTGTTTAAGCCCGGACTCCAGTTTAACACGAGGTCAGCTGCCTACCCAGGACTCCGGTTTAAAAGAACGCTCTGCATCGGGAAGCTGCTGTCCCAACCAAGGGCCTTTAAACCCAATCCAGCAGTCAGTGAGGAGTCCCATCTTATAAAACTGCGCAGACAAAACAAAGGGGCTGAGCCTGAACAGCCTGCGTGATACCCTCTGGTGGAATCCTCCTCCTTGGGTTATTGCATTTGAACTGCTCGGAGCGAAACGCAATGCTCAGCTGTAAAATATTTTCTTTTTGGCAGCTCACAATCTTGTTCCAAAGGCACATGCGAAATACATTCCTGGGTAATCTTGGAGTGAAGTGGGCCAGATGGTAGCAGTCAGATGTGACCCAATTCTTCTTAAGCTCTCATATTTTCAAAGATGTGTGCTTAAAAACCTCATTCTTCTTTCCCGTAGCATATAGATATATTTCAGACCGAGTTTTTGAGGCAGTTGCAGGCAAGTACAGAACTGTCACCTTCCGGCAGCCTGTGTCCTGGGGATAAGGAGCTGTGCACGTCTGTAACGGAACAAGTCATCGCATCGCAGTTCTTATTCTGTTTCCCCTGGACCGAAGGGATATCAGGCAGTCTCCCGGTTTAAGGAGGGCGAGGGAGCGGAAATACTTTCTTCAGACTTTACTGAAGGGAAACAGATAAAAAAGGGACAGAGGTGGAAACTGGTTCCAGTTGTTATATCAGCTGGAGGGGAGGGAATGGCTTTCATAATGGCTGTGGAGCATTTTAGCCTAAGATTTAGGCTTGTTTTTCTGAGAAAGACTTTAAAATGCCTGGTTCTTGTTCAATTAAACACGCAAGCGCTCCCCTCCTTCTGGAGGGTTTATTTTTTGTTCTTATTTTCTTTTCACGTATCTGGCACAGGCATCCGAGTCATATCCCTAGTGTGTAAATGTTTCAACATTCATCGCAGTATCGCGGAGCTCAGGGCAAGCCCATGTAGCTAACGCTGCAAAACCCGTCACAGCCGGAGGGCCACCTCCCAGAGCGGGGGAAGGAAAAGCCCCGCCAGCCCGGATGGCAACTGGAGCTGACTGGTGTCAGAGCAGGGGTAGGACGGTCCCTGACCCCGCTTTGTGCAGGACTCTTCACCCACCTCACCGCAGTTTTAGGATGACAGGTCAGACTTCACTTGTGTATGCAGACAGACCTCTCCATAAAGTTCAACCTTTTCAGTGCTGTTCCTCATGACAAGAAGCTTATTAGTACTCAGTCATCACTACCTCGCATAAACATTGTCCCTTCAGAAAAAACAAACTCACTAATTCACTACCAAGTCTGTCTTTCCCAGCTTAGGACAGACAGAGTGAGAGTTTCCTAGTAAAATGGCTTTTCTCCCCCTCAGGAGAGTTCAGCAAACAAATTAACACATGCATCCCTCCAAGGGCCTCGGCTGGAAATTTTAAAGGTGCAGCATACCAAGAAGAAAACAAAACTCATGTTCAAAAGCTACCTACAGCCTGCCATGGCAAGCATGCCAAAACCAGGTCTGTGTCTGGCTTTTGGATTTGCTAGGAAATGGGACGTCACCGAGCAGAGCCCGTACGTACCCTTTCCTGTGCCCTGCAGCCTCGCGCCAGCACGGTCCTGCCTGCTCGGGCTCCCCTGGACAGCCAGCAGCACCACCGCCATCCTGCTCCAGCCTCATCCGGAGCTGGTGCAAACCATCACAGCTTCACGGAGATGCGTGGACATACGGATGTCTCGCTTGAGCTACGTCCTCCTTCAGCGAAAAAGCAGTGAGCAAGCAACTTGTGCATTGGAAGCACAACATACAAAGAAAATTTCAAACTGATACAAATATCTGGTTCCATGTTGTGGATGGTCAGTCAGATCAAGCAGCTGAATTTAATTTACAAGGCAGAGTTCAGACTCCCTGACGGTGCCCGGCTGCAGCTGCTCATGGTGGAAGGGCTTACGCCCACACCGCACACAAAGAAGCAGACATGGGCAGCAAGAGCAGCAATGCGAGGATGCGACACCTGTATTTCACCAGTGTAATGGTTTTTCATTGTCTGTAAAGAAGATATCAATACCTGTGATTTAAGGCGCCACTGAAGGTATTTTGTGGAATTTCACTTGCCCTTCACAGTTCCTTGAAGAAGCTGTTTGCAACACGGAGACTGAGCTGGAAAGAAGTGTTTGCACACAAGCCAATATAGCAACAAAACCTTGTCAGTGCCAGCAGGATACCTGTGGAAATCCTTCCCAGAAAATAAGAAGCTTAAATCTGAGTCTTATAGACCAGCTGCATCACAATACAACTCGCTAATTAAGAAAAAAAAAAAAAACACACAACCAAAACCAGTAACAAAACCTCATCTCTAAATATTCTTGAGAGGTAAAATCCTATTTCTACATGCTCACAGTCTGCTCTGGTGAAAAAAAAGAGAATAACCTTTTTGGCCACTGCCCAGAGTAGAGATCCGTATGATTGCTACCATTCATTATGGGGTCAAAGTTTTGGTAGAGAGATTAAATAGTTTCTACCTGCAGCAAAAAATGCCAGATGTTCTGCAAGTGAATGAGAAAGTAAAAATAAACAACATGAAAAATACACCCAGAACGGGATATATTTTTGGAAAACATTTCCAAAGTTAAAAGGCGACTGTGCAGCACTCTTTCGTTTCGGTCTTAGCACAAGCCTACACAGAGCCGAGTTAGATAACCACAGCTATAACAAAGGTAACGTAAATTTATCAAAATATTTCATCAAAAAAGGGAAAATATCTACAAAAATCCAAAATTACTTTGTAGAAATTTCCACAAAGCTGTAGGTTTTGCCAAGCTATAAACTAGCTCCAACATAAGAAAGGAAAGAGTCTCATTGCACATCTTCCCAGCCTCACTGGGTACAGGAATTTTACAGGTTTAAGTTGAGATGCGTGAGCACCTTTCCACCCAGGCAGATTTTCGCCTGCTAGGAAGAAAGGCAGCGACACACCTGGTTATCAATCCAGCTCTAATTTATACTGAGGTGGTGGTCAGAGATGAATAACGGGCACTACAGCACAGCTGGAAAAACAGGACCGGCCATTCCTACAAAACAGAATATCCCAGGATCTCATAGGTAGAGAGAGGTAGCCTATATAACCTGTATAACAGATGGGATGTTAAGAAGAAAATTGGAGGACAAAGTTCAAAAGCTTAAGCGTGAATACATAATTCCTTAATGGCAATGTGTTTCCTTTAAGGGCGATGCTCAAATTAACCGTTATCAATTTCTGTATGTTAAGGCAAGTGCTAATGCAAAGCCACAGAATACCTGAGGGAGGGAAGATACTCAGAACCTACTTGAAAAGAAAAGCAAAATAATGAAATCAGAGTCTCCTGGAGGGTGTAGTGGAGGGCGAGAGCATGATTTCTGAGGAACAGAGAGCTTGTATCCACACACTGACCCCACAAGCTCTTTTTTTAAATGGAATAACATCCACAGATAAAGACAAGTATTGGAAAACAAGAATTTTAAACCCATGCTAAGAGCACTACTGAGAGTATGTCTAATTCTAGTGGTCCTAGAAAAAAAGAGCACTGAAAAAATTGGTTAAAAATAATCAGTGAGGAAAATCCTTTAGGAAAGTCTGTTTTGTAACAAGTTTTGACAAAGCATTGCACAACATACTTCCTATTGCCTTTTCTCTACTAGAATATAAAAGACCCTTTTAAAAGGTCAAATTCTTGTAGTTTAGAGAATGGGAATCACAAAACCACTGTCTAGCCTGCAACGCGCTGCAGTGGTGAGCACACTCCTTTGCTAAGAAAAGCAGGATGACCCATCCAGGCAAATCCCCTTGTACAGCTTTTTCCCTCCTTTCAGTTTTCAAATTACTCAATGTAATTATTTCCCAGAATACAGTCACTGCTGAACTAACCCAGCTAGCTATAGCAGTGTTTGGAGACCACTTGTCTGTTATGATTAAGAAAATTCAGCAGTGCAATCCCCTTCTTTTGTTGTGTCAGTCATATGAGATCCCGTATTTCCTTCCTATGATCAACTCTCAGAATCACCTTTCCACTTCAAAGCTTAAATTTGTACCTGTGAAATTTCTTACAGGAACATTTGTTAAAGCTAGCTTAAAATTTGCCTGGTGTGAAATTTCCATGGCCGTAATAAGAAAGGGAGGATCTTTTTCCAAACGAATGTCAACAAAAAGTCACAAGTCCCTATGCAGCGCCACAGGTCAGGAGACGGGAATTGCCGTTGTCTTCATATACGGTCACTGGTTGGTGCATGAGAGTCAAGGAAAAACAAGTATCGGCCTTGCTCAGCCAAAGCAACCGCTAGAGGCAAACCAGTCTGATTGCCGTGCCTACATACCTGTACTAAACCAGCATGCTTGGCTTTCATTTGCCACTACTATTTAGAATTGGTTTTTTCTCACTGTTCTATTCAGTCACCCCACAGCCTCACTACTGTTACGCTTTGTCAAACCATCCGCAGTAGCTTGATTGATTTTGGATCACAGGAGAAAACAGTGGTGCATTTTAATGCTGCTTAAATGCGGCTCTGCCCCGAAGATGACTCTGAACTGGAACTCCTTGAGAACTACCAGGAATAAACCTCATGGAGGGCCTTTGAATGTTTGAAGGGACAAGGGAAAACAAACAAATCGGGTTAAGGATTACAACAGAGTTGCGTGTTGGGCTGATCAAAAACTTGCCCATTCCTTTGCACACATGATATTCATTCCCTCCGTGTAATTAAATACATATTTTACAGAGACGCGGCACGACAGATGTGCAGCAAGAACATGTGCACAGAGCACAGTACCCCCGGGCCAAGCTCTCTGTGGATACAAGTTCATGCAGATGCACCTAGCCTAAAACTCTGGAGCTGATTCCCCCGATTTTCGGCAAGACAAGTCTCTAGAAACGTTTTCAATTCAGCAAAAAGCTGGACCGTCAAAGCAAGCCGTTCACGGCAGCTCTCCCCATCTGCAGCCCTCCCCCCTCCGCGCAGAAAGCCTTTCTGCACTTTGCTGCGGGGTTATGATTTATTCCCACAGGGTGATTCTGGGGAGATAAGCGCATGCAAGTGGGGAGATATTGTAGCTGGCAATAATTCAGGACCCAAACAAGAGATACAGCCCATAGTTTCCCTAGTTCTTACATCTGAGCGAAACCAGAATGTCTTTCACGCTGTGACAGTAAAATCCGTGATATCGGTCAGGCTCTGAAGAGATGGGGGGAACATAGGAATAAGCTTTCCAGTCAAACCTGAGGCAGGCTTTGTGACGATGCATTCCTTTGCCTATGTCCAGTCCAAAAAAAAAAAATTAAATCTGTGGAATAATGAAGGAAAAAAAAAATAAAAAAAAGTCAAGGCAGTAAATGGAGAATGCCTCTTTGCCTCCTCTCTGCGAAATTCACAGATTGGGATAACCTGCCTGCTGCCGCTAAACTGGAAAAGCTCTGGGAGGACGCAGCCCAAGGCAGTGAAGCTGCTCCAGGAGCATCAGACGGGCGGGTAAGGATGACGACGTGCCACAGCGCGGTCCTCACGGGAACAGGGCGGCCGTGATGGTGCTCTATCAGCCACCGCAGGCTGGCACACCCCGCACAGCCACCCCCTGCCCCCCCCCAGCCCTTTGGCACACGCGTTTACGGAGGGACATGACCAACCCTGTTCAGCCTGGAGCTGCAACGTGGGCACAGGACGACTTTGTCTGGACAGCCGAAGCCTCAGCCAAAACGTTCAGAAGACAGAAGGCCTATGCCCATTGCAGCCGTTCCCCTCTTTGATGCTGAGGGTGACTGACTCCGATGTAATTGCTGGGAATACCCTGGAAGGTCATCGTATTCTTAAGAGATAAAAACCATTTTGAAACATTTTGTATAACTGAGGAAAAAAAAAAGTTTATCAGAGCAAGAGGGCTGCTCAGGGAAAGATGTTTCAGAGGCACAACTCTGGGAAGGCCTCTGATAGAGTAATCTGGAAGATAATTATTCTTGGGGTTGTGGGTTTGGGGTTTTTTTTTCCTCTAGAGAGTTATTGAGTCTAATTCTAAATGCTCCAATATGAGCAGAACTTAATGTGTACATATGTGCACAAAATATAACATAAGCAGATCCGTCTGGTCCTGGCAAAGGGTGGAACAGACATCTGTCCTGAAAAACCCCTCCTAGGTAGGCTTTTTTGAAAGTTTAAAATGCTTCACATCTGTTTCCCTCCCAGCTGGCAGAAAATCCACAGGATTGCCTACCTCCTGATTTGTGAACCCGTCTAAAAAACACATTGCAACTTTTGACATAAGAAACCCAGCTTCACAGGATACACTGACATTTAATTTTCCATTTGCCAAACTTGGGGCGAAGAGCATCCTTTCAATCTCCCTGTGTGTACCACAGCCACTTCACATTAAATGTCCATGACAAATCTCTGTTTAGCGTTAGCGATGTTGGATACCTGCGTACGGACAAGACGCTGACTGCTCTCTCCAGTCTCAATTCGGCGTTGTCCAATCCTTCAAGGAAAAATTCCAACTGATGCAACGCTGAAAACAAGGTTTTCCACTGAAATTCTGCCTAGGGTAGAATCCGCAGTGCCACTAGGAAAGCGGGCGCCCACCCACAGCAGGGTGCCGCTCATACCCACCTCTGGACCAGGAGAAACACAGTAAGAGCAAGTTTGGGACACAGTCAGCTCCTCTGCGCACACACCACCGCGCAGCTCTGCCTGCTCCCTCTTCTTTTGCTGCCAAACTGAAACCTTTTTTTTTTTGGTCTGCCTTGCTAAAGCCTAAGGCTTTAGCTGTTGGCGTTATTTTTTTGGATTTTATTGTTTTCCTGAGCTACGAGGCGAGCCTTCTGGCCTCTCTGATGTAGCAATAACACCAAGTTTGTTCCAAGTTCCTTTTACCTCAGACATAAATAGTTTTTTAAGTTTCCAATTCTACTGTCAGCGTCCACGCAACACCAGAGATGCTCATTTATATAATACAAAATACTAGGGATTTTTATGCTTACATACTAGACAGCTTTTGAAGCTGTACCCCTTGTCTGATGCAGACAGCATATGATTTTCCTTCTCTATGATTTTTCTGTATGCAGTTACAGATGTATAGGAAAGCGTGAATGGACTTGAGAGACTAAAAGGAAAAAAATTATTGCCAGCGCAAGGAGCGATCTCTCATTTGACAGAGCTGTGGGAGGGAAAAAAGGGGACAGACAGACACACACACAGACACTAACTGGAATGACAAGACAGCGTATTTAAAGGAAGCTGAAAAAAATTCTGAAGCAGCCTTGAAAGCAAACGTCACCTCTTGCTTTTAGCCTGGGAGGGCAGTGACGGACACGGGACGAGGAGCGGGCTGTGCGGCGGGGAGGATTCAGAGCAAGGTCAACTTGCGAAACAAGCGATGCATGACAGAAACATCGAATTGCTGAAACATCCCGCAATAGGGAATACAGTCTCAAGAGCTATCTGGAGCACTTACTTGGCTCACCATACAAATGCGTGTTCTAGAAATAGTTAACTTAAAGGCACTCTATCAAAAAATAAAGCTGGGACAATGTAACTGACTGTAATTCAGGCAGTCTTTAAGAACTTATAGAAAGTGTTTTTTACAGGAGTCCCAAAGAACCAACAAAGCGTGGTGGTTATCGGAGAGCAAAATGACGTGACATACACAGAAGGACGCAGCAGAGGCTGCTAACGAGGCACGGACCTCGCCGACCTCTGCAGGAGATCACTCGCCTGGTGAGAGCTGGGAAGTGCCCAGAGGTCCCCTTCAGAAGAAGATACTGTGCTGTAAAACCCAGCACTTAAATCACAAGGAAACACATATCCCTTGACGATGTAGACTCTTTCCAGATTTTGGGTTGTTAGAAGAACTTTTTGGAAGAAAATGAGTTTTCTAGAATTGTTTGTTAAAAATAAACCCTGCCCAAAATCTCCATGAACTTGCTGTTCCTCAAAACCACCTTGTAACCACCCAGGGCTTCTAACAGAAGGGAAAGCTCTTGTAGGTTTTAGCGTACAGACAAAACCTAACAGAGGGCAATTTGAGGGGTGTGTGTGTGAAAAGAGTTATATACACATTTTTTAAAATTATCTAGTGATGATGTTGCTTTCTTTCCTTACAATCACTTTAGTACTAGTTTTTGACACAGTGCCTTAAGTACAGTATCAGGAGGTTTTTGGTTTGGTTTGATTTTTTTCCTTCCTGTTTCAATGGCAACAGAAGTCCACCCATTGGAGTGTCTCCTCAACAGGGCATTTCATCCCTCCTCCCTCCCCAGCACTCCTGTTAAAAGGCTCAGCTGTGCCTGGAAGCACCCGAGCTGCCCCATTTCATTTTTTTCCCCTCTCTTTATAAGGAGAAATCGGAGGCCTACGCTTAGCTTAAGGCAACTGAGCAAGTTTAAGGTAACGGGGCTAGCCGACCTCCGAAGGGGCTTTTTGTTTATCTGAAAATGTCCTGCATTTGTGAAACATCACTTCGGGAACATCAGCCTCCAGAGGATGTGTTGGGAGCTTCCGCTTAGCCCATCCTGACGGAGGGGGACAGCTGGACCCGCACACAGGAGGGTACTAGGGACCTGACCTTGGAAAACCAGCTCTGGTACAACCACTGCCCACCACTGTGTCTCCTCTCCCAGTCCTCTTGCCTGAAACCAGTCCTCTCGCCTTGCTGTCCTGCTGGGAACGCCTTTTTACCCTGTGGTCCTAAACCTTAATTCACCGTGGCGTGAAGTCACCCACGTTCCTCTTTCAAACAAAAAAAAATGGCCTTGAGCAGCCGTATCGCCTTCACGCTCGTAGCCGTGTATGCACACACAGACACCACCACGCACATTAAATGCATTAAAATGTGTACACTGCCCAGTCTTCTAAGTTGTCTAATCCTACTGTAAGCAGTTTTTCATTCTCCGTTGATTAAAGTATTAGTACATAAAACATCTGTCAAAAATAAAGATTAGGCAATGGGCTCGGACTTGCTCAGAAGGAAAGCAAACAAGCAGCACAAATATCGCGCAAGTAAAATCCACCTCACCTAGTATTAATCCTTTCATTGCCAGGAACCAAGATTTTATTGGCACAAGGCAGCAGAAAGGAGAATTTGATGTTTGCTTGGCTCGGCTGAGCTTAAATTTCACAAGGATTTTCTCCTTATTTTTGTCCTGATTCAACCGAAATACTGCATCCAACTGAAGGAAATACAAGGAGCGAAGCACAAAGTTGCAAATACAATGTACTGTTCAATGCAGACTATAATCAATACAACAATCAAAATTTCATTTTTGCCTTTTTTTCAAAGACAAAGCCAGTATCAATGCATTCTAGGGATGATCAAAAAAAATAACAGACTGGAACCTACAATCCATCATATGCAAAAACTAGTACTTGTTACTGGTAATGTGAATTACAGTAAGATCAAACCTAAGAAATGCTTGGTTCATCATCACCCATCCACACCCCCAGCTTATTCCTCACCTGGAACTCCTATGGGGAAAAAAACCCCAAACCAAAGTATGCGGTCATATTCGTAAAAGCGCCCTTTATCTGTAAATCCAATTAATCTCACTTTGCATGACATGCGCCCAACATGGATGCACACTGCAAGCATCCATAAGCTTGGCATTTCCAACATTCAAGTATTTTACCATGCAACCTAAACAAACATTTTAATGCAGAATTTGAAAGTAAAGTTTCAATCTTGTAAAATGGGATGTCGTTAGTGTTTTCTGCCTCAGCGGAGCTTCCACCCTGAACTTCAGCTCCACCTAACAAATACCATCGCTGCAGCTACCCAAGCTGGCAGCAGATGCTGCTGGCCCAAATAAAAGCGTGGGTGCTTGGAGCCCTATCCTGCCTCCACACCAAGGGAGGCTCACAGAAGACCAGCTTACCTGCTCTTCAGGAAGACTCCTGCCTTACCCAGCATCCCAGGAGAAGCGGTAGCAAAAGCCTTGCGCCAAATTTGGAGAGAAAGGGAGCAGAGCCTAGAAAAGCACACCACTGCACGGCTGCCCCCAGGGCAAAGCAGTACACGAGTTATGAGTGTGCTGGAAACAGCACAGCATGACCTTGGGACATCTGCTTGCCGCTCAAGTTAGAACAGCAGCATTCTCCTGACAATTTGGTGGAAGAGACGTTGAGGTTTCTAGTCAAACGCAGGGGGTGGCAATGATGATTTTTGTTGTTGTTTTTTTTTTTTTTTCTTTAAGCCAAATACCTCATGTTTATCGTCACTAACTTGCAGGTTTCTTTCTTCTCTATCCCACCTTCCCCCTTCATGAAGGACAGAAACCAGCTGCAAGAAATGGAGATGATTCAAAGCCTTTTAAAAGACCGAGAATCTTTCACAAGGAATGTATTAGGCACATTGTGACCTTCTGCATCTGCAATTGGACAGAGACCATCAGGAATGTATGCATCATGGTATTTAACACGTTACATCTGAAATAAGCTTGTACTTTTTGCATGACTTCCAGAAGCAAGCTTCTGGCAGAACCCTGCAATGTAGACTGTACTTCGCACGAGGACAACTACCTATTTGTAATCCTCTCTGACCTGTCAATTAGCTACAGTAGGATAATGCTAGTAGGCTATTAATCAAAAATGAAAAAGGGAAATGTCATAAAACCTTCAAAAAGTAAACAAGATCAATATTTAGGAGTGCCAGCATTATTCATGATGCTGACATTATTTCTTTTTAGGCAGCCTGGGAGGTTACCAAAGAAGCGCAAGTTAAAAAGGTTCTTCCAAAATCATAGACCCAGACACTGCAACTGCAATCACAGCATCCACTTTAAATACAGAAGGAACCAGAACAGATATGGAGAAAGACACTGCAATATATTATTTTGATTGTTTTATTTTTTTTATCTTCAAAATTTTCTGCCTTGAGACAGGAATGCATGATAGATAGAAGTGGCTCAAACATCTTCACATGAAACACTCTTAATCATAATTCATTCACAATTATTTTTCTAAAACATCTACAGTTACATAATCCCACCCATTTCCATCCATTATCACAGATTTAATTATTTGTTAAACAGTAGTTGCCAGCAATTGAAAGCTGTAAGGCTTTTTGCATATTAGTAGAGTCTTCTGAACTACAAACACAAGAATATCACAACTATAACTCTCACTTTACATGGCAACCCCAGGTGGCAGATGTTCCAAAAAGAAATGTGTTGCTTATGCGGAGTTCATAAAAATGACAGAGAGAGCTCTGTGCCTCGTTAGCTCTAAAACCTTTTCTCCTTTACTAAGATTGTTTTCTAAACCTACAGCGTATTCCTCATTTGGAACCAAGAACTTTGATGAGTTTACCTTTATCTTCCGTTGCTGCTATTTGGCAAATTTGCAAGTCAGGCATACTAGAGCTCTCCAGTAAAACTCTATGTACAGAGCACAGTTTAAACAGATGGGTTGCTTGGAATCCATATCTCCCTCCATCTGAAGGGAACTACTTTGAGGTTTTCTGGAACTGTTGTAAACAAGAGGATATTTTTTTTTTATATATATATATATGTGTGTATATATATATTTATATATTTTATATATAAATGTTCTAAATGTCCTTTGGGAGTCCATTTGTGTTTATCTTTCCAAATGATGACTAAATACCTGATCTGTAGCATTTCTCCTGAGAAGATACTAGTAAGGGAATGACAGTTTTGATGCACTTTGGAATGGCACAATCACGTAAACGCTTGCACAATTAAGACTTATGAACTCATCCAAAGTTTCTAAACATGATATTCTAACTAAGAACTAAAATACCAGCACAATGCAGCAAGTTAAAAAAGAAAATTCTATGTAATCAAACTATAAACAAGTACATAGGAAATGGATATCTGTCAGTAAATCTATATCTTTTTAAAGTAGGAAACATATGCACTTAAGAAAAAAATGTAGCTATCTGACAAACTTCGTAAAAAAAAGTACTTTCCAAATGCGTAACAAATGCCAAGATATCCCGTAACTGGCCAGGTATAGCCACATGAGAGCTGCATGGCTTAGAGCAACCTGGGGAGTGGTGGGGTAGAAACACAAATCACAAAAATCAGCAAGTCTAGGGAAAAAAAAAAAAAAAAGAAAAAAAAAAAAATCACATCATCTTCTAAATTACTATATGCTTATATCACAACTGCTAAAGGAGACAGGGCGGGGCAGGGGGGGAGAGATTGCAGTTTAATGATTCTTAGAGTTACCTCTAAAAATTCAGAAGAAAAAAATACCAACTTAATATACTAATCCTAAGCACCAATTTAATAATTTAAGTTAACTGTATTTATATTTCTCCTGCTAGGATGGAGCAAGTTCTGCTTGAAGGCTTAAAGTTTAACTCTGGAGCCCATCTGACTTCTGTGTTCTTGCCACGCTTTTGCTGCCGTTAACGTCAAAGTCACTGTAAAGACTCTCTGAAGTTTCGAGCTCTCTAGGCAAGCAATTCTTTGAAAAGACAATTACGTCCTACAGTTTAAATCAACTTTCAGGTCATGAAAAGTGAAACACACCAGTATTTGGTTAGCCTGTTATTAAATAGTCTGTGAAAATGGAACAGCTGACACTGTTCCTCGACAGGATTTGCCTTAGAACTAGCAGCACCCAGGGCAGGCCAACTGCAAACACATCCAGACTCCACTAGGAATTAGTAGTGTTAGAAAATTGCATATGTGTTAGATCAAGAAGGCATCGCCATACATGTGGCATTGTTACATTGTTCTTCCTCTATTTTTCTCATTAAGAAAAAACAAAGGAAAACAGTCCTACAAAGAGCTTTTTGGTTGTTTTTTTGTTTTGTTTGTCTTTGCACCTGGAAAAAGCAGCACAGTACTCCCCAGCTGGAACAGCTCAGCACTTCCCATCAGCTTAGCTCTCTCAGAAAGCACTTTCACATAGTTAAGGTGGTCTACTTCAGCTAATTCTCAGAGCTAACCTTTTTTCCAGTATATATTTCATGCCACTTCCTGACAGCAATTTCAGAACTGAAATGGATCTATGGTAATGTTCACTACTAACTGTGACCAGATCTTGACACAGACCATCAAGGCAGGCCCTTGGGATGGTTCCACACATTGAACTGAAGCTCAGACTAAAAATCTCACTGAAACTCAAAAGCTGGAGTGGTCATGAATCTCAGCTACTTTTCCCTACTTGAACCCTCACCCGGTAATGAAAGCACGCACACCAAGGGAAAATAACAACCGCCTGAGCTGGGAGCATTAAGACACTGGTGAGTTATCTTGCTGCTCTTCAGTGACTGTGGACTCGCTGTGCTCCTCGCTTGTCTCGTTGGAGGGCTCCTCGTAGCCCGGCTCAGCGGGATCCAGGCTGCTCCCCTCGCTTTGCTCCTCGCTTTGCTCCTCGCTGGCCTCCGCAGACTGCTCCAAGTTGCTCTCCAAAGAAGCCGGAGAGCTGCCAGTTACACTTTCGTTTTGGTTCATTTCATTAAAAGGTTGTGAAAGAGGTGCAGGAGACTGTACAGCATTTTCACTGGCACGGATGGGCACTTTGGTTGCACCGATGTCTACGACAATGTCATTTTGTGGTAGAGTTACCTTCTCCACAAGTTTCCATTGAATAATACTCATGTCTTTCCCTCCAGTTGAAATCAAGTGACCATCGCTATGGGTGAAGCTGACGTTTGTCACATGACTACTGTGAGCGCTGTATTTGTGACTTGGAGCCTATCGAAAACAAGCAGAAAGATAAATCACATGCTTGACTAGAAGAGCACGTGATATCGAAATCCAGAACTACTACTATTTTGCTTAGCCCTTCAAGACAGCTCTTTATGCGCATAAGAGTAAAGAATTATATTTATATTAGGTTTCCTCCCACAATACATCCTCTCTTCTTTACGCTCGTAACTTGGGACAGATTAAGATCTTTATGCAAAAACTAATGGACTTAACACCAAATTCAGCCAACAGGAGGCATCAAGCCTCTGCTCTAGAACTTAAGGATAACTACTGCCATTTCACTTTTAGGTATATTATTTTATATTTTATATGTAAACTTAACGGGGAAAACCATGCTTTTGTCTCTAGCACTGTTCTCAGATATAAATGAGCTATTCGGCGGCTAGGTGCCAAAATGACTGAGCTGGAAGCAGGTGTCTGGCAAGGAAAGCTTTATGCAATGCAAACACGCGCACGGACTAGACTGGTCTAGACTTACCTTTGCCTTGGAACAGGGATACTGAAAGAGATGGACCTTACAAAAATCATCAGCAACCGCTATCACTTTTCGGTTATGGGATCTGACAAGGGCATTTATGTCTGTCCCATCTGATCCTTCGGGCCAAACTCCTAGGAGAGAGTAGAGCAGATATTTAGTGATGGTAGTTTTAGAAACAAATTAAAAGACAATCCATAAACAAAAATAAAATCTATGAAGCTGTGAGAAAAGTCAAGCTTAACAAAAGGTAAATAAGACATTCAGCTAGAAATTGAATATGCATTGCATTAAATGGCATTGATACTTTGCTAGTATAATGCTGCTCCCGCACCCTCTGACCCTCCAAACCCTTGGCCTCGGCCAGGATAATCTCTCGGGCTTGATACGTTTCCTGTTCAAAACCTTGTTCTTCTTTAAAGCTTATTTTAAGATTAAGTTTGCTGTTAAATCTGGCAACTCTTAATTTAACACTTTCATTCATGCACAAACATTTTAAAAGCAAGACTGATGCTGAAGCATGGAACAAGCCCAGGTACTGTACATTATGCAAAGATTTATTTTGGTTTTATTTTAAATCTGGATCAACTTTTAGTATTTGCATGATTCAAAGGAGACAACTGATTAACTATACTTTGCACAGAAATCCAGCCTGTACAAGTTTCATAGATGTAAGTACTGTCAAGTGCTTAAGTACAATTCAATATGTTTTCATGTGAAACGAATGACACTGATATGTCTAGACAAAAGAAAAACAACATTGCCTGGATGAAAAGCACTGAATAAAATGGGGAGGGGGGAGGCTCTAGTTTTAACAAAAAATAAAGATCCTAGAGATTCCCATAACAAAACTACTAATTCACACCTGCAAGAAAAGCTGAACAGAAGGTAAGCAAAGGGTTATAAGATACTAATTTATGCCAAAGGTACTGTATTTTTACAGCTCAGACTTCAGTTTCTGATTAGTTCAGGAGTTAGGAGGAATTTTCCTCCCTAGAATTTCACCCCCCACCCCAAAAAACTGCGTGTCCGATTGACCAAAAGGAATGTCCGTTATCAGATATGAAAATACCTTTTTCCTCCCTTTGACAAAATAAAAACCACGTGCTGCCTACTGGTTTATACAGCACAAAATACCAACTTAGAATTGCCTTATCTTTTTCAAACTCCCACACTATCTCTTTCTTGTTTTTAAGCAATATGGCACATAGTGTTTAAAGTGGTTTTTTTCCATTGTCAGTGGGTGGAGTAAGAACTTTATTTTCTCTGAAGAATAACAAAGGCAGCTTGTTAAGCTTGTTACAATGCCAATAAACTACATTGTAGGTAATTTACTACATAAAGACATGAAATGCTACATGTATTCAGAAACTTTTTAGTGCTCTCACATCAATGAAATCAATCCGAAAAATATATACTATTGAAGAATTTTCAAGTAGCTCAAAATGAATGAATTTTAACTTTCTCCTGCATTCTATATATAAAATACTGTCATCAGTGGGAGTAATAAAGGAACTTCAAATCCATTTCCTGAAGTTTCAGCTACCACCTTAGGCAGACTGTGCCAAACAGCTATGCAACTTCCTCTCCTTTTTAATTTTAGATTAAAAAGACTAATATTCAAGATTGCATCTCTTATTAAACGTGTTTTGTGTTCACAAATTCCTTTAGCAGCTCTAAAGGTAAGACAACCCTTTGTCATAAGACAGCAGGATTTGCTTTCGATGCATCAGGCAAACATGGAAAAAAAGAGACATTAATATGATCAAGTTCTTAGTTCTTAATAACTGTAAAAATAACAAAACCTCCCAAAATAATAGGACTTTGTTATTAGGTATCACAGCAGCACTTCAATTTTGATAAATTCTGCTAGCCAGCAGTAAGCCTCTCAAACAAATCTGCTCAGACAAAAGTGTGGGAAGTGTGCAGTAAACGAGAGAGTGACTTCAAGTGTTCAGGGTGCAGACTGATGATACTGCTGAGCCAATACAGTAATATCAACTGCCAAAAAGGAGTGATGCTATTCCCATCCAAGCCATGCACTTCCATCCTCTCTCTTGTGCTGACAACAGTTCAATGCCTGAGCCTACGGACACACTATCCACAGAGCTAAATTAGTAAAACACAGACCCAAAAGCCCAAATCCCATAAACCTAACCCTCTCTCCTGAACATCAAAGTGAGCAGCCCCCGGCTTGTTTGGATCCCTGAGCCAGAAGACCCTCGGGTCAAAGCCAGAGTTCTCCTTTGGGCAGCAAGTATCTGCTAGGTTGGCTTAGCTGCACTGTCTGATTTAATGGGAAAATACTTGCCTTTGTCTGAGAACAAGCCATAATTTTAAGATTCTGCAAAGGGTGTCAGACTACCAGACAATATAAAATTAAAACATGATGAATCTTGGCTAGGAAGTTTAAATATATTCTGTTCTGCCCCAGAATAACATCATATTATCTGCTTTATCTACTTTACTCCCAGGTCCTCTGGAACACTGAAGATTTTGAAAGCAGTTGAGACCAATTAAACTCAATCCAGAGTGGTTGAAGTTTGTATTAATCCAAAGGGGAATGCAGACAGGATGAGCAGACTTATCCACTTTTTAAAAACAAAAAGTAAAAAGGCTTCTCAAAACAGCAGTTATGAGAGCTGCTCATCTCCAGCCTGGCCCCAGCCACCAGTAGCTTCTATCCAACAGCTGTTAAAGAGAGAAAGCCAAGGGTTTAGATTTGAGACCAAAATCTTTCTGCACTCCCACACCTCATCTCCTTAGGTTAGGAGTAAAGGACACTTCTGGGAAAGCACTGGGATTCAGAGAGCTGCTCCCCTTATTCTGTCTGCTCTACCAACTACCAAACATAGTTCAGTACCAACGGAGCCACCACCTGCTACCTCCACGTTTCTGGCAGATTTAAGTATTCTGCATAAAAGGTAAAATGGCTTCAGCTCCAAGGCTATTCCAGAAGGAATATTCAGTCCTTACAGAATTATTTTCGTTGCTCCTGGAGAAGGACGTCACATTAGTGCCAAACAGAGTTTTGCTCTTCCTTTTCTCTAGTGTCTCCTGAACCTTCTGATACTCAATTTTAAAAAAAGGCATTTGCGTTGCGCTATTATGTCAGTCACAGTAGCAAAGACAGTGAGGAAAATGAGGAAACAACCGCTGTGGACCAATTCCTTGTTAGCCTAGGCTTACATGCACAGAGCATGAGGAGGAAACAGTCATCCGCTCTCTACTTCACCCGACAGACTGAATCAAAACAAACATGTACACAATGCGGTTCACAATTCTCAGGCTAATGGGAGCCAGTATTTTCATCAAACTAGTAATAAGCAACAGTAGTCAGCCCCAGAAACAGCACAGTCCTGTTTATTTCTGCTACCTACCTCAAGCTCCAAACAACTCAAAAGTATTTATGCAGTTTATTAACCAGTCAGCTTCCTTCTCTGATCCCTTTATTTTCCCTGCTCTGTCTCAGATCTTTGGTACCCAGAAAGGAAATGAAGCCTGGTTATAAAGCACCAAATGCCCTCCACCCAACCAACATGCCACAGAAGAGTGTCAGTTTTAGCCCACAAATCAACTGCAATCCTTTAAGACTACTTGCTCATTGCACATGACAGTCCTAAGATACGCATGATAGGTGTCAGAAACTACAGAAAGACTTACCTGATTTTCTTCTACACTGCATATGAATGGATATTCAAAGTTTAACTCCTAGTAGCTGTGAAGAAAAGAGTTGTAGACCTAACCCTCACCTCTGAAGAATCTGCTCATTTATCTGTTTTTGATGTTTCCTACATGAAGAACAGAGGCAGGTATCTGATCTCAGTGGTGGAAGCGAGACCTTCAGCATCCTGCTCACGCAACTTGGTTTTACAACACTGACAGGCTGAACCATACTTTTCAACTCCTCACAGAGGGTCTCCTCATTTATGGCCAACAGAGCTGCCTTCAGCAAAAGCAGTTTGAACTGTCTGGCCACAGTCTCAAACTGCACTATTAAAATCAGATGTCAGCTTTGTAAATTTTTTTGTACATTTAAAAAGTAAACTACAAGTTACAGAATCTGTTTAATCTTTAAAGCATTTTTAGTCTTTAGAAGCACTGTATATTGCTCACCTTTGACTACAGGTATCAAAGTGCTTTCATTATTTTAAGTCATGAACTATAATCTACACTCACATAAGTCTTGTTCCTATCCCAAAACAAGGTAAGCAAAGGAGGATGCACATGTGCCATATGAGCACTTCAAAATACCAGCTTTTTGCTTCAGTGCATCCAAAATTGGTAGCCTAAAATGACAGCAGAAAAATCAAATCCGAGACTTCCAGACTAAATAGAAAACAATTATACATTGTCTATAGTGCATCCAGTGCTCTGTATCACAGACAAGTATTATGGTCAGTCTCTTTGGTCTGCCATCTCAGTACCATCCTCAATAATCATTAACAGCGTACTTCTAATGACAAATTAAAGCAACAGATAACAGAAAGGAACAGTGTGAATAGCTTAAAAGCAAGTTAAATGGTGCTTACCGAACACCTGGAAGCCTAGCACACAAGTGTATGTCGTCCAATCTATATCCTTACAGTCAGAACGATTCCTGATTAGCTTACAGCCACTTGGAATGTCCCCTGTAAAAACAATGAATGATGAGTTATGCCATATAATTTTATATTTACATATGTACTCTTTGAAGGTGCTAAGACAGTAAGTAAACATATCTTGTAACAAATCTGGAATCACATTGTAGAGGCAAAGCCAGACCAGTACCTTTATCAAATTCCAGATATTTGAAGCTTCACTTGGTATTTAAGAGTCACATGTACTTCTCATTTCCCTCTTCAGATCAGCATACCTTGAAAACACTTCCCTGCAGCTTGGGTCCCCTGCTACCTACTCTAAAAATTACTTTAATAGAGTCTGTAATAGAATAATTTCTCCTTCCTACCAGCTCCGTCGATGTGCTAAAAGTCAATCAATCATTCAGGAAACTCTGCTTTTAAAACAGGGAGAAATGACTGCTAGAGTAGCCTTGGACTGTTTTTCAAATTCTACCAAGAAACCGAAAGATTGTTTCCCAAAAGAATGTCCATCTTTCAATACACCAGCCCTGTACTAACAGGTCACAGTTCTTTGCTTCCCTATACAGGCAATTATAAACACCAACACTTCCTTTTGGTAAGCTGAGATGCTGCACTATTCAGATTTGAAACATAAGTTTTGACACGCAGAAAGAACACATTAAGGTGACAGATGTTTAAACTGATGGCTCTTCTTGCCTGTACAGGAACAGAACTACAGTCCTCTCAGATCTTGTTAAAGCCACAGGAAGACAAGAATACAAACCCCAATTTAAAAAACAGACTGATATGCACTATACATGTTGAACTTTTGACATTAACACTATATATTAAATTTGTATTTTCACGTACTAAAAGAAACACACAAAAACATTACTACCACTACCTCATTAACGTAGTATCATTGCTTTGCCTAGTTTTCAACACCACCAGCCAAGAGAAAGTTTAAAAAAAACAAACCCCAGAACAGTGGCACAGACCCACTGATTTTCTTCCCCCAAAATAACTGGTACTGTTGACATTAATTAGATAACTGTATATATTATTTTCAATCTACAGAACTTTGGGCCAACATCAAAACTTAATGCCACTTGTTCTGTAAATTCTACGCTGTTAAACTGATTTATGACCTTGTAAAGAAGTAAGCTATATTTGGCATTGCCATTAGGTAATACACAGCTCTGAATAACATCAAGATATCAGGTTACAGAAGTTCAAATTGGTTCCTTTGTCAGTAAGCATTTTGTACAGTCCTGATCAAATACACTCTTCTAAATATTCTCACAGCTAATACATACTTCTGTTTCCAGTGTGTTTAATTTCATACTTACAGTATAGTATTTCATAGTCTCCTGAGTTGGACATTATGTACTTGTTGTCCGGGGACCAGTCAAGGTGTGTAATATAGCTGGAATGTCCCTGGAGAAGAATGTAGTAACACTAGTGTGAAACATGTATTTTAATTCAAACAGAACCAGAAGTTGCACCCACAGATGGGATAGCCAACAGCAAAAAAGCACCTTCCCCACCCACCCTACCCAGGTCTACCACAATTCACTTGTGCTCCTTTAAAGGTTCCTTACTCCCCACTGCCACACTCGCTAGACAGCTAAACAGATGCAGGCTGGGCATCGTGCCTCTCTCACCACACGGTGGATTCTTCACTTGTAAACCGTGTCATCCCTCTTGGACCCCAGAATGATCTACTCCTAGAAGGTACATTGCTAAAATACCGATGAACTCACATTTGTACTTGAATTAACAAAGTATACATTGCTACTAACTGAGAAAGACAAGTAACTTGCACAGGACCATTTTTAGATCCCAACAGAAAAGTGACAGATAGGACTCCATTTTATTTCTCTATCCATTCAAAGTAATTTCCATTAAATGCATGCACTTTCAAATAACCTTCGCTCATCCTAAAAAACTTAGGATACCTCGGTTAACAACTGCCATGTAAAACTGCAAGATCAAGGACTGGTGTTACAAGAATACCCTCACAGGTTTTTTGAAAGTTTCTGCTGTGCTTCTTACGCTGCATGCAGGTTAGTGCCAGCTTCGAAAGGAGTCTTCCCTGTAGGCACAGGGTCATCTATATAAGAATCAAAACACTTTAGCCTAATTGCTTAGTTATCACCATCAAGAGCACACTGAGGACTAAACACCCATCTTTGTTTTTAAGGGAGAAGCTAAATGCAGCTGGTCAGAGTATTCTTCCTGTACACAAACTTTTTTGTTGGTAGTAACAATAATAATAGTAGTAAGACATGAGAGGCTCCAGAGAAGCCTCATATTTGTATAAAGTAGGAATAAAATATCTCTCTGTAGAGGAAGGACTAGGAAATTAATAAAAGTGACATCCATGTCACACTCTTCTTCTTCCACCCTTCCACTTCTTACTGCTCCTCTTCCCTTTGTAAGACCATTTTCTCCCCTTCCTAGTCATTCTGCCAGCAACAAAATGCCACTTTCTTGACTGACAGATGTGAATTCATCTCCCTGTCTCAGTGAGCGTTAGGAAGATGGTGCCCCTCAGTCCCCTGCAAGGTCTCTTGGCCCAGCCTCCGCCCGCCGTGCCAGGGCCTCGCTGGAGCACTGTACTTGCTGCTGTGCCACCCACCATGCCAACTTCTTCTCTAAGAGATGCTGATTGCTTCTAGAATTACATGTAGAAATACACCCGTGTCTCTCTCCCTGTCCCCAGGTCCTCTAAGAGAGACTCCAAAAACATTAAGGAGAAAAGCTAGCCTTTAAGATTTATTTACTTATGAACCAGTCTCTGCCTCAAGCAGAGGAACTGTGTATTGACATAACTACTTTGCAGTCATGGGTAGGATATATGATGTCGACATGCAAACTTGGTATTTTGAAAAAAAGAAATAAAAATGCACAATTGGCTAGATTTTTTTTCCTCCCCCCTATATTTTCCAAGTCCTCAAATTTGCAAGTGAACTCCAACATGGAAAAGAACTGGTCAGTCATTTACTATATCCTGCCAGACATTTGGCAGCTGTTAAAATTCCTGGGGGCGGTGGGGGAGGGAACAAAGCAATTGGCCAGGGGGTTCCATGCTCCAAAATCCCTTCAGGCAAGCGATCACCAAACGACAAACTGGAACATAACTTTATCATAATATTTTTCAACAGGACAATCCTATTTTCTATTAAAAACTTTCTTCGGTAGTTGCCCACTGATGAGGCAACATTTTACCCTTTCCTCTTCTGTACCTTTATATACAATGAACATAATTACTCACATTATCACTGGCTAGTAAAACTATCTGACTAAATGGAAACCCTCTCCTTCATTGGCAATGTCTATCTGCTTCAGACTTAAGTGGCGCAAGGGCTGAAACTCCCACAGCCTGTAGGACGGGCACACTAATTATTTCAGGTTAAGTCCAGTGCATCAAATGTGGCTGCCCGTGTGACTTTCACCCCACAGCCCTCTCAGTAAATGCATGGCACTTACATTAGAGATATCTTTTAGCAAAGGAGAAGCAAGACAAACAGAAACAGCGCCAGCTACCTTGGAGCTGCTGACATGCTGGAAGTTCATAACCCAGCCCATACCCTCATATTGCTGTCTGCATAGCTGGAGCCCTCAAAAAACAGCTGCACAAGTCGAAACGGTTGTTTCGGCTCATCTGAAATTCTTTCTGATCACAACCAACACCATCCCTCACTGTGGAAACAAGCTCATAGGTCAGAGGCTTGCCTCTCCAGCAACAGCAGAAAGCCTGGTCGTGACTGAAATGGGATTTACACGTAACAGTGGGCATATAGCCCTTATGCACAAGCTGATGCTGGTTTAGTAGATAAAATCCTTCTGAAAGTATTCAAATAATGTATTCAAGTTGGAAGAAACAACCAGAAGTTGACTACCAGGAGGACTGAGTCATACTACTTGGAGGTCACCCGCAAGGCTACTGAATGACAGAAGAACGCCAGAAGGACGCGGTGCCAGCACCCAAGCACCAGCCAGGAGAGCGCTCTGGGTCCTGAGCATGCCTGGGTGTCTCCCTGCTTAGCATCAAGCGGGTATCGACCCACCAGTGTGCTGGCAGGCAGCTGAGGGGAGGCGCAGGGCGCGTGAAACCTGATCGGCAGTGTGAGCTCCGGTCAGCTAACACGCTGCTGCCTTCTGCACACGCTGGAAGGGTCAGGGGAGCTCAGCCCTGACAGAAACCAGGTTGCTAATTTTGGCTTCTATCCGCAGTCACTTAGACTGAAAAAAAAAAAAAAAAAGGTTAACAGAAATCTGCTTCAAAGCCTTAATGCTTCTGCCCGAGTATAACAACGTTCACTTCTCCCACCCCCATTTCTACAAACCCCTTTTCTCCAAGTCAGAGGTACAGACAGACATACAGATGCCTGACAAGAAGATGCATACAGGAGGAAAAAGGCGAGGAATGAGAGAAATCCTTTTCAGTGGGGTGGTACTTTCTGTTTCAGTGCAGCTTTACCATACTCAGTACACTGGAAACTGGTTATTGATTAATATTCCTAGCTATTAGCCGCTTTAGAATTACAAGATCACTTACTAGTAACATTTAAATAAAGTGCTATCATCTGCAAACTAATTGCGCCTCTGAAACACTGTCCTACAATATAGGGGGCAAGGGGGCCCAAGCATGAGTTGATGCTGCTTTAAATTGCTATACGCTGTCTCCTGAACATAATACATAAAATATACAGAAATAAATGATCTCATACATCTTCAAAGAGCTCACAGAGACCCTGAAGTACACAGCAAGCTAAATATTACATATGTTAAGATTAGCCATCTTTGACTTTATCTTTGATGGTTAAAAAAAATCAGTGATGGGGTGAAACGCTGTACTGAGGCGCAGCCGTCTGCTGCAATCCCCACCAGCCCCACTGGGACCCTGGTCTGACCTCCCTGTAGGCTCAAGCCCTTTCCCCATTGCCCAAGCTCCCCGGGAAGGCTGCAGATCTGATTTTTTGTCTCACAACCGTTGTCTTAACCGCTAACCCCGTCATCACCCTCCTCAGGGGCTGCAGGACACCCTGGCTCACCCTGCACCACTACTCTGCCATTGAGGAGCCCCCAGCACACCCAACAGCCTTCCCCCCCTGCCACATCTCATGCCAGCGCCGAGCCCTCCCTGCCAGCCTGCACATTGCAGGGATAGGGCAAACCCACTGATGTTGCCTGTCCCGGCATCCCCGTGCCCCTGGCAGCAGCTGGACCCAGGCTGCTCTGGACCCCCACACTCTAGCAGGGTATCCTCAGCCAGATGATGGGTAGAAATCTCTCAAAGACACCGTAAACGGCACGAAAGGACTGGTTAATGTCTGTTCATTTCCCCCTAACAGTTTCCACTGCAAGTCTTGCATCAAAGGTTGTAGAAAAGGAAAAGGGAAAAAAAAAACCAAAACAAACAAAACACCAAAACATCTTAAAAATTAAAAAACAAAAAACCAAAAAAACCCAAAAAAACAAAAATACCCCCCCACACGTTAGCCTTATGATTCCCTTATCTCCCATTTTCAAATTAACAAAGCAGCTTGAGATGTTCTCATATTTTTAAAAGTAAAGAAATGCAGTTGGTGACAAACATATGAAACGTGTTTTGAGCAGGGGATGCATTCCTTAAAAATCCAACATTTCACATGTCAAATGTGAACCTGTTCTTATGATATCATTTGCAAATCCCATTAAGGTTCAGATGTTCTTTATGTAAATATTCCCACTAACCTAAAGAAACAGCTGAACTTTAAGCCAGGTTGTTAAGCAACTAAACGCTTAAGGAAAAAAAAAAATATGTCTTTTTAGCACTGGGACAACCTTAAGTAAGTGTAAGGACTAATATAAACTCCACTACTTGTGCTACACTTACATTTATTTACACTGGGCCAGAAATTTATTGTTGACGTATCCGCGAATTCCAAATTCTCTAGTAACAATTACAGCTGAAAATAGTGCATATTTGCAACCTCCAAAATTACATACTACAACGAAATTCCACCATCTAATGTTATGTTGATCCAAGGAGCACTTCACCAGTAGGGAGGAAAATACCCCCAAGCAAGTGTAATATTTTCGCCGAAAGAGTTTCAGAATATAGGTACAAGGCATTTCTCCGTCTTACTGCTAATTTCCCATTTCAAAGAAAACGTCAATAGCCAGAGAAATTAGTCATACTTGATGCAAAAGTGTTCACCTAACACTAACGGCTGCAGTACCCATCAGACTGAATTTTAAAACCCATCAAATGCTGAAAAAAAATCCCATAAAACATATAACCAAAACTAAAAACGTAAAACCATCAACCTGGAGAGAGTTCCACTGCTTAACATCTTAGTGTATGTATAACATCAAAATGCAAGAACTGCTGATTATATTTGCTCCAAAACTTACAGTGCATTTTCCATATCTGCTATACTTTCTTCCATTTTCTGTTACTACATAGAGGTAAATAAAGTTGTCATGGGATCCAACTGCAAGTAAGGTGCCATCTACAAAACAAAATATTTGACATAAATTAACAGAATGTTTTCCAAATTTTAATGATTTCAGATTTATCTCTAAGACAACAGTCCCAATTAAACTACAGCTTACGAATTGTATTTAAGGATACATAACTGTTTACATTATATTGTTCTGCAGTCAGTATCTTTACTTTGTGGGTATGGGTTTTGGGCAAGATCTTTCACTTCTGCTTTTTTAAGTAAGTGTCCAATGGACAGGGTATAAATCCTCAGATTGCACTGGATTTCTAGAAACAGTTGACAGCAGGCAGGCTTGAGTTTGCATGACAAAAAATGCAGAACAGTATTTACTCTATAGTTAGCTTAGCGTTGGAGGGGGGATTGAATATAACCTATGTTGTCTCCATGTGAAAAAAGAGTATATGGACAACAGTTGCCTTGAATCCCAAACAAACGCCTCTAGTGTCAATAAACATCAGTGCTTTAAAATAAATCACTGCACTTGGCAGATGTGGCAGCAGCAGAGGAACATTTTGCCCACTGACACGGCATGTTACCCAAAAGCAAACAAGAAACAGATTGTCGAGAGTGTTCTTCCATCCAGTTTTAACAGAGAGGAGTCCACCTCTGATGATCTGTCTTGTCACGTCTGAAGAGGAGACTCAATACTGGCTTGGACTCCGTGTAATGCCATAGCAAATACTTAACAAACAGCTCTGAGTTTCAGATAGACTTGAGCTTAGTTTTATGGTTTTGTATTAATAATCTTGAAAAGTGTATTAAAACGTCACTGAAATACTAAGCTTTTTACCAACTTTTCTGTTAACCTGTCAACGATTTAGATGAGAACTTCTAAGTTTTTCTGGGATCAAAGCTAATATTTACTACAACAGCACAGTTCAACATGAAGGAAAGGCTGGGAAAGGCGACTGTAATGTTTGCAGTTACAAAACTCCAAGATTTAGTATGCACAAACAAATCTGTAATCAACTATTCAGCATATATTAAGCCCCTTAAACAATTTTTTTTTCAAAGCCTTACCTTTCCTAGTGACTGGGGAGTAGTTTAGCACAGTTTAACAGAACAGGCATCTCATTTAAGGGCAATTATTCTGAATGTACAAGTCTGCCTACCTACTGAGTAGCGCATCACTGAGAGCTGTTCGTTGCCATCAGTGTGTATTGAAACCAGATCCCTCGTTTCTGCATCCAAAACAAACCACCTAGAGAGAGGAGAATTCCAATGAGTATCACTTCCACTAAACAAAAAAGCAAGCAAAAGAGCAATAATCACTGCCTGCCTTCAAGGGAAGCACAGCAAACATCTGTTTTTAATGGAATGCTTTTCTGGTTCATAAAGCAATACAAGTTTCAGTGAAGAATATATAAAAGATTCTAGATACGGCCTATTTTTTCCCCTTCCCTTGAACACTGTAGTAATCACCAAAATGCCTACTGGATGATAAACATGCCACCAGATAGCTGACATGACTGCATCTTATCATCCTCAAGCTGTAAGGCTACAGCTGAATTACAATCTACTACTTCTTCCCCATTTTGAAGAACAGCTTTGATATAAAAAACGATCTTTCAATTTGTATGAAGCAAAGTTAAAAAAAAACCAAAATAGAAGTAGTAGGAGGGAGTGGAAAACATTTCCATACTCATTTTGAACACAAAGTATATTCTAATTTGGTGTTTTCCCCTCAGTCCTTTCCACTTCTATGAATAATTTTATCAAAGTAAGAAGAAATAACCATTTACTGAAATTTGATGGTTCATAACATAGCATTTTTTTTATTTCCTGCTTGGATGATTTATAGCTAAGGTTACTAATTGCATTTTTTATCATTCAACAGTAACTTTGAACCTGCAGTATTAGTTATGAGGCACACGTAAAAAGCTCAGAGAAGCTTACAAAACCTCAGTGGCCGGTACACGAAATGTCTGCTGACAGCAAGAGGGTCAAGATCAGCAGAACCTGAGCGTTTCGCAACAGTTCTGATGCCCACCTAACTCCTAAATACAGCAAACATTAGTAAAGCGAAGACAATGAAAATCTAATAAATATATACATATACACACACAGGCATGTTCATCATGAAAATGTAAGGTGTCAACATGGCTAAATACATTAAAGCGGTACTCAGAATTTAATTTCTTTGCCCCGAACTGATCTCACCACCGTGTGCATACACTGCAGCCAGGTTTCTGTCCCTAGTGGCAAACATCGAGTTCACACACTGTGGAAACGAGTAAGGCAATTCCACCCACTGTCTCGTAGTGAACTCAGTGGAACACCGCTAAAGCTAGGACCATTTATTCCATAACAAACTTATATAACCTAAACTCCAGGAACAACAGCGCACATCGCTGCTTTCTATGGATGGAGATGAGATTCCAGCTCGCGCTTATCCAGTGTCCAGCAGCTAAGTATCTGGAAAGTGGCTTGTTCCCAATGGCTTAAAACCAACTTATGGTTAGGGAACCACATGAAAGAAATTAAATGACATACACATAAAAAAAACCCCTCAGCCCCACATGCCATGGGCTGCTGAATAATCTGCGTGCAAGACAGATAGAACCAGTGGAAAACAGCTAATATGTTTGCATTGGACAGCAGTAGAGACCACGCTCAGAGTTTCTCTGCTGTAATCCTCTGCTGAAAGTGGACTTTTGATTTCTTCCAATCTACATGCTGAAGCTTTGAAGGTTCTCTGAACACAGGAGTTACAAGTTGCTATTCTGCTACTCAGTTCAAACTATGCCACCCTCGTCACATGTGGCCCTGCCAAATGCTTCACTAAAATGTTACCTGGCTGATAACCCTGATGGGGTGTGGATACTAAAGAAGAAACCAAAATAAATTAAAAAAACCAAACAAACCCCCCAAACCACAAAAGGATTTGGCAGGGGGGGAAAAGAGAGAGTACCTATGCCATTTTGCCACTGTAGAAAGAACACCAATCACTCCATCATGACAGCAAAACTGCTCTAAAAGTACATCCAAATGGGACAACAACAGAAGTGCGAAGAACACACATGGAGGTATCACTGACTTGGAGACATCCGGTTTTCAAGCAATACGAGAAGCTGGTCTCTGAAAGCCAGTGTCCCACCATCTTATTCTTATTTGTCTTTTCCTGAATCCAGCACAGGGTGGAGGCTCCTCATTGCTTCAGCCCAGGTGGGCAACACACCTCTTGTGCACAGACAACAAAACAGGAGATAGGAAGATCTTTTGCTTTACCAGAAAACTTATGCCCTCCTGTGGGTGACCGTGCAGCACAGCGCTTCTGCCAGTCAGCCAAGGGGAGGGCTGAGCCCTCTGTGTCCCAAAATACACAATCAGGGCAGGGCAGACAGGCTGCTGCAGTGGGGACATGCCTCTTGATGCTGGCCTCTTTAGGTTGGTCCTTTAACATTGTTACCTGAACCAGGTAACCCTCCAGTTAATATTATATAAAATGAAAAATACCCAAAGCCTAAAATGCAACCGAAAAAACATGCAAACCACCC
>VYXH01002847.1:391920-407537 GCA_013397275.1 Burhinus bistriatus | reverse complement strand
CCCCAATTTTACTGAAAGCACAGAAGTGGTATTGTGCAGTATCAAACACAATGTAAAACTCCTGCTCCTCTTAAGAGTGCACACTGAACTTCATTCGGCATTAGACAGAATTTCGTGACACCAGTCCTTCTCCAAAAATTCTTCTGAACAAGAAGTACTAGCAGCAATCTTAGCTGACCATGGAAAGAGTCGGTGCACCAATTTTGATATTAATTTAAGAATGGAAGCACTGGTCACATCTAGTTCAGCTGTTTCTTGATGCTTCCACAAGCTGTAATCAGACATGCTCTCTTCAATTGTCCAAGCTCTCCCAATGCCGTGGCAAACACCGCAACTGCCAGCAAGAAAGTCTGTCTCCATGAAATGTGTCTAGTGGCTACAGCAGTTCATCGGCATGCCCTTCTCACAAACAGCTGGCATCCACCTTGAGACTGTGCTTCGGGAGAGGATCTTCCTTCCAACACGAAGGTATGCGACAGGCAAATGGCAGCTGACCCTGAAAGAGTCCTACCAGGCTGTGAAATGCAAAGCTTGGTTGCCAAGTGAACTTCTGAGACATAGATTGGATAAAATAAATGCATGAATGGTATCTCAGCTGTAAGATAGTAGCTCCTTTGCATTTTCTGATTTTTACTGATTTTTGTCCCAATTCTTACTGCAGATAACACGCTTGTTTGTGAGTTCACATAAATAAGACAGAACTTTTGCCATTTTCATCCATTTGTCTTCCTAGTCCTTTACTTTAAAAAAAAAATACTAATAATGTATCTAAAAAAAGTATGTTTTTAGAAACAAAACCCCTTAAACTACTCTCTTTTAGAAAACAAATTCTAACCCATGACAGATAATTCACATCCATGAATGCAGAATTTTTCTGATGAAATCACCAGGAAACAGTGTTCCAAAGTGGTAATATATTTTTGCACTTACACTTGCAATTGCCACATTTAGTTAATACTGAACATTGAACCTGCAAGGCATTAATCAGAGTGAACAAACCAACCCATCTTACAAGATTGGTTCCCTGGGATATTTAGGCTTCTTCATCTTAATACCACAACAGATGCTGAACTGGTATAAATCTCAACAGCTCTATTGACTGATTTACCCCCTTGTGGCTCTGGCTTATGCCGGTCTTGTCCTCCAGCCTTCAGTTTTCTTAATGACATTACTATTTTTGTATGAATCTTATTAATCTTTTTTTCTGCAGTGCACAGCACTCAAGATATTCTACATGATTAGTCACAGAAAGGTCTACTTCCCTGCAAATAATACCACTGGCAGCATGGCAAAAGGATCTGTATAGTGCCTTTAAAAACCCACATTTCTGGTGGGATTTCTGATTGCCAGCCCTTTTCAGTTTTTCAGCTGTGCGTTTCCAGCAAACAGCAGGATCCACAAAAAATATTAGCTCTCTCCAGACCAGACTTAAGCCCAGACAATTGATGATCAGGCACACAGAAGTATTTAAAGAAGTAGTTAACAAAACCTGCAGCAGACCATTTGCAGACAGCCCAAAAAGGGAAACAAGACTGAAATACTCATCATGGGAAGTGGTACATGAAAAGCACACCAAAACCATGATGTGTTGGCCTGATAAAAACATACCACTGTGAAACAACAGACAAGAATGGGAAGAGAGGTAGACAATTGAGTTTTCCTTTTTCTGTCACAATTTTAACCAAACACAACTTTCTTAATGCTCCATTCCCTACCCCTGTCGTACTGACCTCCGTACTGGAAACAGAGCAACACTAGAATGACAATAGATAGGCACATCAAAGGTTTACCGAACTCTAATTAGACTCATTGAATATTGGCTTTATGCATTTTGGGCTATGAATCAAGTTATTAAATAACCGGTTAAGGGCCTGAGACTGTTTTCTCTTGTACATTAGTCGAGACACATCACACAGCCCACATTGCTTGGGAAATAACTCCCTTGGACTGGATTATCTGGCATAGAAAGCACCGCGTGATGCTGCTGGTTAGGCAGTAAATTTAAAACTGTTCTGTTTATCTTGATTCACAACTCCATTTATTTCTCATACACTTGTACACTTACCAGGCCTCATATCAATTCCATTTCATTTGTATATCTCAAACCTATCACTGAATCATGCAATTTCAGAACACAATAAAATATAACGGTGAAAATATAACTGCTCAGTTCCAAGAAGAACAGGGTAAAAAAAACCAGCACAAAACCAACCAAAAACCAAGGCCATCATGATAAATTTATCCAACACAGTATAAACCGGTGGCCTTGAGTAATTAAAAAAATAGGAATTTAAACTGAAAAGTGCTGAACTGAAAAAGTTATATTAAAATGCTTGAAGGGGGGGATTCAAAAGCAAAGAAAGACTGAACACTTGGGCCGCTCAATATACCTTCATTGTGCTTTGATGTAATTTCAGAAATGTCTAATAACTCTCAAGAAATGTAGCCTGACCCTCTTTTCCCTTTTCCCTGTTTCAAGTACTATTAGGCCAGTACTTTCTGCTCTGTTTAATGAAGGTAAAAACACTTGTTCAATTTAATGTTATCATCACAAAGAGATGAAAAAATGGAAAGGTACAACGTGGAAACCAACCATACAAGACCTCAGCAAGATTTTTCTTAGGAAGGTGAACTAGGTTTTCTAGCCTTATGTTATACCTAATGAATTTAGTGCAGACTGCATCTTCATCTTGGAGAAGGAAACTCCTTAAAAAGCATTTAACATTTCGTTTTTGCAGGATAGTTTAAGGGTGTTGCACATGCTCAGCAGTTTCTAAAAACCAAACTTTTAATGGTTTTTAGGCATGAGGTTAGGTATAAAAAAAAATTTGTAGGAGGCTAAGTAAACACAAAAAAATCCCAATTTTCTTACATGCAATATGCATTATTTTATTATCAAGTTGTCAACTGTGAGGTATAACTGAAAACCAGAAAAAAATGCTAGTAGGTTTAATATATGCTACTCTCACCTTTCTAATGCTATGAATATCCTGGTTTTTCTTTTAATTGGTACTTGCTAAAAATCCATTGCATGAGACTGCTTTCTTGGGAGATGATACCAAGGAAGAGTTTGACTATAAATTGAAACAAAATTTTTTCCGCCACTGAAAGAAGCCTGAGTTAAAAGATTCAGCTTGTGTTTTGATAGCTTTCAAATACGCAATGATTTTAGTAAGAATATGAACAGCTTGATAGCGCTTCATTGCAGCAATGTGCCATGTTGAACTTTGTCTTACACAAAAATCAAAATCCTAGCCTGTTCACTTGTCTCTCCATGTCAATTTAAAAGGTTGCAAGTGTGTTTGATTTGGTAAAGAGAAAGATCTGCACTATACCTGTCTTATAAACTAATGTAACATAAACACATGATACTAAAATACATGATATTTGGTAAAGCCAATAAGGAGTGGTCATGGAAACCTCTGCAAAAAAAAAAAAGTTTAAAAAAAAACCAAAACCAAACAAACCTCAAGATCTGGGCTTTCATGAAAGAGAAGTAAGAAACTAGAACAGCCTAACAACAGTCCAGTAATCCTTCTCTGTTCATCTAAGCCATGTAAGAAAGATCTGTCCCCTTCCCCCAAGCTTTTTAGGCTACTTAACCTCAAGCAAAAAGAATAAAAAGCAAATGAATACCAATATATAAGATGTGTAGTATCAAATTGTCTGATTTAAACTTTCTTTCAGTCATCACAACTCAGTTAAAAGGCATTTACCTGCCCGAGTGCGTTCCTATTGCAACCACTGCTCCACTGGGATGGAAGTCCGCACAGTGCCCCGGTTCCTGAATGGAGAGACACAGACACGTCATTCACTTTACAGTCAAAAACTTTTCCTTGTACCAAAGCTACCCTAAAAGTCTGAGGTGAATGGACACAGGCAAAACCAATCAGTTAGCAGCATGCTTATAATCCTCAGACAGATTTTCTTTTAATGTATCAGTGACATGTACTACATGACCTTCTTGAAAGTAAAAAGTCTAAATTTCTATGTAAAAAGATACTTTTGTTTGAGTATTCAGACAGAACTAGCCAAAATATGAAATGAATGATGACAGTAAGGAAGGACATCTAAAGCCAAACCTTGCACAACTCTGGTATCCTCTTCAGCTTGTTTGAATAATTGGGAAAAAAGTTAAACTGTAACAAGAACAAAGGACTAAGTTTTCTTCAACTTGGACTGTCAGAATGGCATCAGACAATGGTAACCAGATTTACAGTCTATACAATGTCTGATGAGTCTGGTTAAGTTTATAAAAGCTTCCGAATAGCTGTTTTTAAAGCCATAACTACAGGAGTTGTGCTTCTCTTGCAATCAGATGGGACAAGGGTGCTGCAGAAAACTAATGCTTTTTCCTATTTTCCAGCTTTATATTTAACATTAAAGGGTCGACATACATCTAGCAGCCTGGTCCATTCCAGTGTGTGGTCCACAGAGTTCCACATACAAACTTGCCTATCTTGGGCACACGTTAAAAATAAGTCTTTGAAAGGATGGGATGCCAGTCCCCACAGTTCATCTGTATGTCCCTGGAAAGAAAACACATATGAACAATACTATTATATTTACGAACGTATTTAACAATTAATAAAATAAAGACTCTGTTAAAGTAACACACCAACAGGAAAGCCTTTACATTTTTGGGTTATAGTTTAAAAAAAGAACAACACAGTTGTGCTCACCTGCACCTCTACTAGGAAACCATCGTTAAATGTTCCCCGCAAAACAAAGTTTCGTGAAGTACCCACTAAAAATTGATCTGCTTTTCCTTCTGCTACTGCTCTGATTGTTCCATACTGATCAGGAACCTAGGAAAAGAAACATCTGTAAACCCACATCATGCATCTTGATAGGTGCTTATTTTTGAAGGCCACAACTCAAATCCTGGTAACACTGTTTTTCTCCAGACAGGCAAACTTAAGAAAAACACAGGAAATACTACAGAAATCCTCAAAAAAAGGCACAAATAAAAGAAACTAAGGAAGGGCTTGGAAGAAAGAAAAACATTAAAATTTCTGTTCAGCTTAAACAGAGGAGAACTGAAACCTCATATAGGCTCATTTACAGGCTGAAAATTTAAACACTTTTGTAATAAAACATTATCATCTGCTTAAAAAGACAGCAATCACAAGATATTCTATCATCCTAACTACAGTCCTCCAAAGGGTGGGGAGGGCTATGTCTTGCTAGTCAACACCTTGCTCAAGGCAATTTCCTTGTCACTCTTCCTCTTACCTCAATTTCCCTTTCGGGATTCAAATCATGATCCCACAGTATGATCTTTCGGTCTTTCCCACCTCCAGTTAGCAGCATCCCATTCCTCATTTGACAGAGTGTGAACACGCTGCCATCGTGAGCTTTGATTTGTCTGCTTATCTGATATACTCCTACATGCACAAAAAGAAGATAATAAAGAATGCTACACGTTTTTCCACCTGAGCTTTAAAAAAAGCTATGCCTTTTGGCAGAAGAATAGTCTAACAGCATATAATAAATAACTACATTTGGACTGTCAGGCTATTAGTATTGCATTAGTATTGCAAACACAAGGTGGTAGTGTTTTCTTACAGGATAAAAAGATAGAACAAAGGACCTGAATAGAAACTTTTTTGAGTTTGATTGTCCTAAAACTTGCAAAGGCAAGAACAACAACTCTTTACAAAATGCTTTCCTTTCTCTGCTATCCAAGGGAATACAGTTTTTCCAGATGCCAGAGAAACTGTCCTTTAGAGACAATAAATATTCAGCAAGTCATTATTAGAAAAGAATTAAAGTTATTTTATTAAAAGAAACTCAAAGACTTGTCTGTAGTCTTATGGGAATAAAAAGCAAATTATTTATAGCAAAGTTTCCAGGATGCATGAACCTAGTATCTAATGCTGGATGTTGCCTCACTTAGTATAACCAGCATTTGGCATCTATCAATATAGCAGGCTACCCAAAGGAAAACACTAGGAAGAATGAAAAAGATAAGAAAATTAAACAACAAAGGTACCAATCCTTTTGCATCCTAATTTGGTCTTCATGTCAAAAAAACTGCTGTAGGAAAGTATATTTTAAAAAAAGCAAGATTCTGGTGTTTTGAGACTTGAGTATTTCTACTAGCAATCACAGAAAAAACCTAAAACACCACCCAAATAAATACCCGCTTAGTTTCACTGACACTCTACCTATGACTCAATTCAGTTCAAGTCAGCATGCTCTCACAGCCTGAAAAAGTTTGAGATCAAGTCCTGTGACCATCTAATGTGATAAACCAACTAAAAGAACCCATATTTAATTAAGCCAATGTAAATAAACGTTCTATTTGATATCTTTTAAGATTATACTGGGAAAAGGTTATTTTTGCACAATAACTTCAAAATTAAACATCAGATAATTTGTTAAATTACTTTTCCATTGCAGTTAGCTTGAAAGACAAGAAAAAGATTTACCTACAAAAAACAGACTTACCATTAAAAATTTACTTTTTACATGAATGTTTTCCTGGCATACCAATTTAAACTGGAGTGTTTGAAATAGCTGCCAAGTAAAATAAATTATCCTTGAATTTATAAGTTACCTTAGGGCTCAACTGTGCCAGGTCTGCGTATGTCAGGTAACAAATAATTTTCCTTTCTTTTTTAGAAAAGTTTTGCCCTAAAGAGTAAGTTTAACCCAAATTTCAAATAAGATGGGTTTTAAAATACATTTTACAGCCAAGACTTGAGCATCTGCTAAACCAGATAGTGTTATTTGCATAACTGGTACAACTATGGATTGTATTTTTCCTTCACATACAAGTCCTATTAACATCAGCTTCAACACTTAATGGTATTCTTCTGAGACTAAGCATGATACAACATAAGTCTTCAGAGGCAAAGGTAGCCTGCAGAATCCTCAAACCGATCCCACAGTCTTTTCCAAATCTCAGGATGAAAGGAAAGGTGATTAACTGCACATTTTTTTAAATGCAAAACATTTAGATAAACTAGTTTTCATTCATTTCAGGCACAGTCTCATTAATTGCTGAGAAACTCTAGATTGCTCTTAAGTCAGCAAATTCATGAGACTTGAAGGAGTTTAGTATCACGTGTTAACAGGAAGTGTACACCCTTAGGTCTGTTTCCCTTTTCCTTTTCTAATGCAATCCTTTATGTTTGTCTTCTACAGACTATCTAAAGTCTGTGATTAACTGTGAATGTATCCTACCTTTAGGTCCTTTTCCTGGAGTAGATTCTACAGTAGTTTTGCCCCATATAAGTATTATCCCACCTGAGTCTCCAGTGAGCACATCACCATTTCCCAAAAAAGCCAAACACTGAACAAATTTGGGTTTTTCATATTTCTGAAACAAAATAAGCAAAGAAAGGGATAATTGCTTGTAGTCTTTACATAATTAGTATAATGTATCCATACCCATACACCCTACATGCACATAAGCAGAATTTAACCTTTTTTGTTTGTTTACCTCTCTGCTCAAACAGTACGTGGTAACAAAGGAGCAAATTTATGAAAGTGTGAGCAGATCATTCTGTTGATTTAAAACTGACCTGATATCAAGACATTCTTACCCCAAATATCCCTTGCTTCCTTGATAATGAATTGCCACTCCAGGTCCAGAAAAATATATGAGATTTGCCACATGTTATTATGGTGTTTGCATCAGTTGGATGGAATTCTACAGCAAGAACCACTTCATTTGTAGTCTGAAATAATAACAGAAATACTATTTATTCAGATGTGACATTAACTACTACAAACACATGTAAAATCCCAAGTTTTAGAACAGAGATACGAGGAACTAGACAGCTCATTGTATGCTTGAAAGAATCCATAAGTCTTCCGTGCTAAATCAACCGTCTGAATGACTGCACATACCATTTTATAGTTATTGATTTTTTACATTCATAAGAGATCTTTATAAAACTTAAGTAGAAAAGTCAGAGGTTTACATTCACTTTTTAAGTAACAAAAGCTTCTGCCCTCTGGAATAGCTAAGACTTCTGCTATGGAAATGAATGATGTATAAAAGACACTTTTTTGGGTTGAAAATCCTGCTTAGTTTCTACACCGACTAGTTTGCTATTCTAGATAACAAAGCTGTGACAGAGGCAACTAAGTCAATGGTAACATAGTAGGATTATATCCATCATTCTCTTTCTGAAATTCTGAAAAAATTCCTTTGGGTTCTTTCTTTCTCTCCTTTCCTTCTCACAAAGAAGAAAAAAAGCAGCCTGCATAACTCAAAAATCAGAAAAATAGGGTTCCACCTTTGTGTTTTTATTGGTTGCATATACTGTTACTGAATTACTAACACCTCACCAAGTATTCCATCCTTTTTTTACAAACATAAAAAACTGACTGGTCATTTATCTAACTTCTAATGTATATTCAATCAAACCGCCTTTGAAGATAATCTCCTGGAGGCAATGACTCTAAAAAACACCAATGCATCAACGCATTTACTTCTATGGGATTTAAGCCCATGCTTTAAAGGAGTATACTTACAAGTGCTGCTGAATCAGCACCTCTGGCAGTACCCTTTCCCACACCACCATTTTTGGCTCACTTTAGGAAAACAACCTTCTTAAGTTTCATTTTTTATTGATGGCCATATTTATTGAATTATGCTTCTCACACACAGTTTACTCCATGAGTGGATCTGCTACATCCACAAATCGTATCGAAACTGAGGACTGAAAAATTTGAGTTCAGCTAGGAAAAGGCTTCTATTCTGCCCCCTAGCTCAAGGGATGAAACTATGCTCCCATCAAATCCCACTAGCATAGAAGGTTCTTAAGACACTGCAAGATCAAGTCCTAAACACGAATATATACTGAAGGTCAAGCTGTCCCTGCCAAATTGTTTTTAGCCAATTCTGAAACACCAAGGAACTCCCTGAAGAGTGAAAATAGTAAAAACATAATGTCAAATAAAATGGGCACGTACCAAATAGCTTCACATTAAGTATCAGCAAAGAAATTAAAATACTGACAGAATTACATTAAAACTTACAGAATAGAAAATAATTAGTATAGGTCAACATAACGTAAAGAAAATGGGTGAAACCAACCTGATCTTTTTCTCTGAAATTGCAACTTCATAATCATATAGACATATATGCTTGTAGACTATTCCACTTGTTGACTCGTGATTAAAAAATACTCTGTTCCACATCCATGTAACATCTCCTTGCTTGATATTGTATAATGCAAAGCAAGATGTCTCAAAATACGGACTTCAACAGCACGTTATTATTGGATTGGGTGTTTCCAGTGTAAATAACTTTACATGAATGTTGAGCATTAACACCTCTGAACGCTTCTCATCGATCAGAAATTTAGAAAGTTACGAAAGAAACAGGAAGGCAAACAAGATTGCAATCTACAAAAGTACTAACACACTTCAAATGAGAAGAGACACATGTACAGTGTCTGGAACCCATTTCAGACAAAAATGAAAATAAGGAATGTCTAAAAGTTGTGTTTTTTTAAAAAATAAACAACTACAGATTGAATCATCACTTCAGTTTCTTAAAGTTCCCAGGGTTTATTTTTTTTTAAAATTAGGAAAATATTAGAGAATTGCTTTATTTGGATTGGCCCTTAGGGATGAGTAAAATGTAATCTTAAGCACTCCAATATTCAAACCCCTTCCAATATACAAGTTAAGAATACATTTCTTTCGTGCGCTTACACAAGCCAGCAGTATTACAGTTGTAGTTTCCAAGTAAGATCAAATGTGTGCCTCACGAACTGTTGTATTTATGGGATTAAACCCACTTGTATTTCAGAATATTAATTTGTGCAATAATTACCTTTATTTCTGCTATTTTTGATTTCCTCTGCCAATCCCACACAGTGAGCATATGCTCATTAGAGTCATCAATTACACACAAATGAGTACCAGAATCCTAAAGGAAAAAGAAAAAAAATTGCTGACAAAGTACTATCATACCTCATTTAGAAACAGAGCAGTGCAGTGATATTTAAAAAAAAAACCCACAAAGGTACAAATATAAATTAAGCAAGTCCTTTTAAAGGAATTCTAAGCTTGGTATATCTGGTATTTTCCTTTACTCTTAAAGACATAGATTTTTGCATAATCTCATAAAAATGACAATGCTTCAAATAATATTCTAGGAAAGCTTTAAAAGTGTCTTACAAAAATTTTTCCCTTTTAGTTTGTTTTTGTTGTCTTTTTTTGCTTTCTTTTTGCAATATCATGCTAGTAGCAGTGAGATTTCTCTCTTTTACTATTCTGCACATATTTTGTTTTTCCTCAGGTCTCAGAGGACAGACACACAGCTCTACTTGTGTTTTTTTTTCTTAGATGTCACCATCACCTATACACAACTTTAAATTATCAAATTTTGTAAGCACATCTCATTTTTTCCTCATGGACCATTAAGTATCTGCAGTTTCATCATGTAGTTGGTAAAACTGCAGTAAAGGTAACACTTTCTGAATAAAATGATGCTTTTAGAGCAGAAAGTCTGGCATCTACAGTATTAATTAACTGAAACAGCTTATTTTCAACAATTTTACAACAAAATTGTAAATACGGCTATGTGGAATTAAAAGAGCAGACAGAAAATCTTAGAACAAAAACATACTTATTCACAGCAACACATACTTGCACAAACCAGTTGTTTCAAGGACATGTGTAGAAAGATTTGGAGGAGGCCTTATTTATTTTAAAGTTGATTCTTGCAGTTCAACCGCATTCTCTAACAAATTATGAAAATAGAGGTGGCTGAAATTTTTATTCCCAAATTATATTATGAGCAATAATATGCAAATATACATGTCAGTTATTAAGTGGAAAGAAGCCCTGAAGACAGCCTTGGTGATATACACAGCTCTTGTGTGGGTTAATGAAATTATGTGGCAAAAACACCGTTCTAGACACTGCACATTCACTGTTTCAGTCTAGTAAGGAACCACATGAGACTCTAATAAGGTATCAAAATCAGTTTCAGCTGCAATACAGAACTAATAAAACTAAAATCTAGTCCTCATAAATTCCTTAGTGGTTGGTTTGTTTTGTTTTTAAAATGATGGAACACGTATTTGTTCACCTTGACTGAAAAAAGTATTCGAGTTTAAAAGTTTTATTGGTTTGTTACAGTGACAGGAATGACAGTACTCCTCTCACATTATTCAATTTTATTTATGCTACCCCCTATTTGGAAAAATAAAATTAAAAAAAATATTTTATTTACTGAAAGACAAAGCCTAGATAAAAGTAACCTAGTAACGTTTCAATGTTAAGTGAAACTGCAGCAAGAGAGTGTAAGCATTTCAAGAGGTCGCCCAGCAAGACTGTTGAGTCTCCGTCCTTGGAGATACCCAGAACCCAGCTGGCCACAGCCCTAAGCAGCCTGCTCTGGCTGAACCTGCTGTGAGCAGGACAGTGGATGAGGTGATCTCCAGAACTCCCGTCCGACCTCAGCTGTCCTGTGAATCTCTTCCTCTATTAGCAAAATACAGTAGACATTCTTTTTCTGCATTCTTTATTTTTCACACGTATTAATACTTGCTGGCATGCAAGAATCTCAGCCTGGAGTTTCAGGTCTGATAGGTCTCAGTGCTTTGGTGAAAATACAAAGGCAGCTTAAAGATTAAAATATACATGTATTTTACAAAAAATAAACTTATTGCCAGTTTTGAAATGAGAACTTTACCAATGCCAAATAGCACATCCCCATTTGTTAACGATTTTTCTGATAAATTCTGTGGGCCCAGTAAGAAGATTTCTGTTTATTTTTTTTAAAGTAAAAGTAGAGGCACAAATTGAACAAAATATTCCTCCAGAAAAAACAGTTCAAGATAATGTGTTGGTTTTTTTTTTTTTTTTAATTTCCTGCTGGTGGATAAAAACCTACTCCAGCTGTGCAAGCAGAAAAGTTACCCTTTCTCTCAGAACTCACTAAAATTTGCCTTCACAAACCTCACTAACAAACTTGTTTTTAACATCCAAACAAAAAAACCAAGCCCCACACAAACAAAACTAAACCACCAAACCCAGCACAGACTTCAATTTCTAGTTAAGGCTTTTCTTGCCTGCTATTTATTCACTATGCTAGTTTGTTACCACAATTTTACATGTGCAATTTCCTGTTTTTCCAGCTAGCTCACTGTCAGCTGGTTTACCAAGTATACATTAACTTTACTGACATGCTTTTAATACCAAAATGGATCGGCTAGACAACCACATGCAAAAACCTCCAGAGATTTCCTTCCTGTTTACATAGGATTGGATAAATTATTTAACACACCAAGTAATCGCACCCATCTTACCGCTTTTGAAAAATCCAAACACCCCACTCCACGTTCAAAAGTCCCGAGGCCGATAACCTGCAGTGTCACCAGGCTCACCGAGTCCCATACTCTAACATGGGGCTGCAGAGGCTGCGTGAAAAGTAATGGGACAAACAGCGTCATCAACAGTGCAAGCATCATACGCAGGCGTCAAGTTTTGTTAAGCAGATGCTACATGAGTTACAAGCTGCAGACCGAAATGCAGGATGACCTGTGTTAACAATGCCGCTGGATAGTATCTTGAAGCTCAAAAGGTAAGAGTCAAGACAGTCTTGCTCCCTATGTCTGGGCTACAAACATGGCAGCAGTGTCATCAAGGCAAGAAATTAAGTATGGTGGCATTTGGTAGTTGTGAACATAAACCTTTGCCCAATTTAAGTAATTGAAAAAAGAATGCAAGAGTCATCTTGCATTTCAGACTCCAGACCTAGCAATCTTATGCAACAACTGAAAATAATGATCAAACCTTGTTTTTTTATATATAAAGTAGGAAATAAATAAAATAAAAAAAATAAACCCTGGTGCACCGAGTCCCCTAACCATCACCAACCACTCAGTGAAAATCTCCAAGGTTGTAGTTCATACAAGTACTATCCCAAACCACCTTAGCTCCATAAATGTGAAACAGTCACAAATAAAGTGGGAATTAAGTTGGCTTAAGGACAGCATTCACCATAGACAGTGACAATAAATCATCCCACTGATAGAAAAACAAACCAACCAGCCCTAAAAAGAGATGCAACAAATATTCAGTGGAAATCATAACAATATCTGTACAAAAAACCCACATCAATTTCTTACATAATCTACAAAATTAAGTTGAACACCTCAATAAGGATTATTTAATGTGCTTCTATGCTTCATAGTATCTGTCTTCCCTGCGCCCCCCCCGCCTTTTTTTTCCCTCTGTCTATAACTTCATGATGATAATCCAATTATTCAAATTCTGACAGAGTTCACCAATAGCCAGGGACAAGAGCATTTAAATGCACTTGTGCTCAAATGAGCAAGTTTGTAGGAAAGCTTGACACACCTTCTATGAATTCTCAAAGTTGGTTTCCTCTTCCATGAAGCCTTAAGAGTACACTGACCCACAGAACTGGGGACTTGTTCTCCTCTGGGAGAAGACTTATTGAAAGAAATGTGACAAAAATGATTTGGCCTTATAAATTAATTACAAGCTTCACATTTTCTTGCATAATTAAAATTGAGTTTCCTATGTCACAGATAAAGGACTTTATGAGCTTCTGCTCTTTTTGATGTATGGCTGAGTGCTTAGTTGTTACTGTCTTTTGCTAGAGATATAGGGCGTTACCTTAGAAACAGCAAAGTATCTCAGTAAATGCAGTACATAAAGTAAACTGCAAACAGAAGGTGATGATGAGATTAAAAAAAACCAAAACACTTTTTCCTGATTTTCAAAACAAGATACTACTGCTCAACAGCTCTATTACTTACCCTTCCATCTTTATCCACTCCAGCTAACTGTCCTGTTGCAATTCTAATTTTGTCTGGATGAACTGCAAGACTAAGACAGACAGAAATATGACTTGCTTTTGCTGTCATAGGTCTTCAAAACTAAGAGGTTTTTTGTTTGGTTTTTTTTTTTTTTTTCTTTCTCAACAGAAGCCCATGAAGACACTTATGATCCTAGATCCCACTTTTAATAAGACAGCTTGAATGTTTTTCATCAGACTATTTCATTACACACTGTACTGATGGGTTGATCAAGCTGTTGCGATGGCTGCTGGCACAAAACCAGGAGCACCAGAAGAACCACCTCCACGTGTGCTCTAACAAGTCTAAGGTTTGCACTGTATCGGGAGTCCACTGTAACAAAATATACATTGTCTCATGATGAACTTCCTACATGTAGTTATGTGCCATATTTATAAACACTACAGCATATTTTATGCCTAGACAGCATGAAACCAGGGAAGAAACAGCTGAAAAGCTGGCTGAGGGCTTGTGCACCCAGGACTCAGGGATTACTGCCACTTGAAATGAGTTACTGACGTAATTGTACTAACAAAATTCTCCAGTATGGTGCACTACTAATGTAAGTAAAAATCTGCCTTTGCTTATCACATTTTGCTTTGGAGCTGACGTGAAAAAACACGTAGTGCAATTTCAGAGTACACATCCTTTTACTTGTGAGCTTTTGACCGACCTTCTCATATGCTTTCTCTGTAAAATTACAAAGGTGAAGAAAGCCATTGAAATAGGAAAGGGATAGCAGCTAGGGGGGCTGAAGAGGTCAGAGGGATGGATACCAAAAACATCGACAGTTCAGTCTAGTTTTTTGAATGAAAGTGAAGAACACAAGAGTGACAGCATTCCTCCCACAGGAAGCAATTACAGTCATCAAAGCACAGACAGGAGGAGAGTTTAGATGGCAACTCTTCCCCATCCAGGTATAGTAGAGGGCTTATGTTCACCATTACATTATGTGCACTACTCTTCAGACTAACATTGTGAAGTCAGCAACTGCCTTTGCACCCACTATGATGTAGGCTTCTCTTTCCCTGCTTCTCTGTTTTGTTTTGCAAACATCTTTCTGATTTCCCAGACAGTCTTAATACTTGGATGGGACATCTATCGAAAAATGAGAAAAGGATTGCTCAGTTTTTCCATTTGGTTTTCTAATTCTCCTTTAAGACTACACCTTTGTCACACTGCCTGTAAATTTGTGATTTAGAATTAGGCTGACAGTAATTTTTAATTTCTGGGACATCCATTTAGAGTAATTTACGCAAAGATCCTTTCTCTAATCCTGCACTCTTAGATTCTCTACATATCCTGTTGTTCTACATTTAAGCCTGAAAACCTAAGCTAGCACGGACGGCTCTAGCACCATTCATTTGTGCAGTGTTTACTATAGTGAAATCTACTGGGCCTGATGAACCAGAAAATAACTAGAGTTATGATGACATTAATACAGTAGGAGAGAATAAAAAAATTACATTTCTGCATTATTACACACATACTTACATGCAAATGTTATATACTAACCATTTAACGCAGTCTGTATGACCCAAGTAGTGTCGCTGAGTTCTCTCCTCATAATTAAATAGTACCACCACTGATGCTATGAAATATACAATTTCTCCGGTAGGAAGGAGGTAAACATTGGCTCGACAGTCTCTTCCACGATACCCATATCTATATATTTTATTTTTTTTTTTTTTAAAGTCAAGGTTTTCATAATCACTGTATACCAGAAAAAAAAACACGAACTGTGTTTGGTTGGTTGGTTTTTTTTTTTTTTTTTTTTTTTTTTTTTACCCCCAAAAGTTTTTTGGGGGTTTTCCT
>VYXH01002847.1:329919-391912 GCA_013397275.1 Burhinus bistriatus | reverse complement strand
TTTTTTTTTTTTTTTAACCCCTAAAGGATTCTTGGGGAGTTCTCATGTCAGCAAATGCCCTTTATGTTTCTCCTGTGGAACTATAGCACAATTTCAGTAACACAGTTTAAAAAACCAAAACAAACAAAACCCCACACAACTGAACTTCAGGAAACAAAATTCCTTTAAAAGTGACGTTCACCGATTTAAAAAAAAACATATACAATGCACACTGAATTAAAAGTAGTACACTGTTGCCATTTTATAAAAATCCTCCATGTAACGTTTCATTAGGTAACAGCAGGAATCACTGTACTGGCTTAACATTTTTTACAGCAACAGAGCTGTGCATCTGCACCCTGGGTACCAGAGTATTACTTCCATTTGGCTTTTTAAAACAAGCGTGTGAAAATTCCTAATGCCCTTCAGAAAAAGGCAAGCTTCTGCACAGCAGCTGCCAAGTTCAGGAAATATTTCTTTAGAATGTTTTAGAGTATTTTTAAAACAAACCAAACTCAAAAGGAACTGACACAGTGAAAAATATTCTATCCACACCTACCCAAAACATGTAAAAGGGATGATTTTTGTAGGAAACCTGCATGACTCGTAGCGACATTCAGAAGTTTTACACGCTGTGAACCCACCTTGGTCAGCACTGATCAAATGTTGTTAAAACTCACTATTTCTTTGAAACAGGTCCAATTTTCTTCACCTAGACTATTAATGTGGCTGTCGCCTCTATTTCAGTTCCCAGGGTCACTAGGTACCATTAACATCATAACTCAGACTTTAACTGTAGCCCTGCAGCCTCAAAAAAATACAATTTTCCTGTTATGTCCTGTAGTTCAGAGAGCTCCTCACTTCAGTGCCAACTAATACACCTGCAACAGCAAGGAAAATACGGGAAATACATTAAGCAACCTTAGTGGAAAGATTCCAGCCTTCGGTCCTGGTTAATCAGGAAGATAAAAGAAAGCCAAAGACCCACAAGGAGAAAGGTGGATGCGTGAAGCTCGCCCTTTCTCATACATGAAAGCAGGTGCCATAGTCCAAGTTGAGCAGTATGTAAACCGACATCTCCTAAGCTGATAGCCTGGCCTCTATTCTTTTTGGAAAAGGGCTACCTTTCTACCAAAAATACCACCACACCACTTCCCAATGCCACGCCCTCACTCTCGAAATCCTCTCACCACACTACCCTTCCTCTTTTGTAGTCCCATCAAACCACAGGACTGCTATACCACGGGAACACTTGCAAAATTAAACACACACTGTAACTAAATAATGGTTCAAAGAGGGACACTGCATTCAGTTGTCAATCAAATATCTTAAGAGTATGGAAAACAAAACAGATTTGTATCTTGCTGTCTTCCGTTTATTTCAGAAAAACACAATGGCTCCTCTGAAGCAGAGATTATTCACCGGCTTCCTTAGCAAATGATATTGAGAGAAATGTTGATACAACACAATGCTTAGGGCAGAAAAAAGGGTGCCTCTGTTTCTCCTTCATCACTATTTACTTTCCCATTAAATTTTCCACTTTCTTTTTCTTTAAATGCTGATGGAACAAAAAGAAACTCTGGAATGGCCCTTTATAAAAAAAAAAAAAAAAATCAAAAGAAAACAACAAGACCACTGAACTTTCAAAAAGAATGGGCTACAAACCAATGAAAATATTTTTTCTACCCTGAAGCATGAAGAACGCTATTCTAAATACCTTCTCAGAGGAGAAAGACAGATCTTGTTGATCTGCTGCATATAATAGGGACTGTATTGATAAGGACTTATTAAGATTGACATCTTTGAACATTCATCCTAGAAAAGCATTAATAATTTCCGCAAACACGCCTTTCCACAGCAGAAGTCTACCGTGCAATGTTAAGGCTAAGTATTTTGGCACCCACCATTAAGCTTTGGCATTCATGAGGCTGCAAAAATGGTTACGTTTTCTCACTCCATTCCTTTCCTTTCCTTTCCCACTCCTACATAATAAAGTACCAAAGAGCAGCTGCATTTTCTAGGAGCATGTTTTTTAGCAGCATGTAAAGGAGCAACCTTTTTTTTTGTGAGAAATTTTTTTGCTTTCGTCATTCTCCATCCCAGACTATCTCGAGAGAAAACAAGAGGGGTTGCTGCTCCACAGCAGTTTTTTCCTTCTCCACACACTAAGAACAAAGCAGCAGATACGTTAAGACAATAATTCACTGTTTCCCTCTACAGAAAAAGGGGTGACACAACTTTGATGCCTAATTTCCACTGAATTTCAACATTAATCTTTCAATGAGACTAATGTTTCAACCAGGGAAATTCAGAGATAGTTGTCTTCATATTGTGAAATGTTTCTCACCAATTATAATGACTATTTTGCCGCAACGTTTGATATGCTTAAAAGCTTTTTAGTTTGAGGGTTTTTTTGTTTTTAATTGGCTAAGAATAGCCATGACCCTGACGAAAAGTTATCCACTGTATACCAGAATTCAATAGTATATTCACCACTGTCTTCAATTATTCTTAGAAAGAATAGCACCAGTGCTTATAAAACAGAGTCAGAAATACGCTCCAGAAACTGGGAGAAAGAGTCTATGAAGTCACTGCCTTTCAACAGCAGCATGGACAATGACCTCTGTAGGTACTAAATAAGCCCATTTCACTATTCCTAGCAATGCCAGGTATCTTTTAACCAGTTCTGAAGTGCAGTAGGAAAGACTGCACCACAAAGCAGGGATACCCAAACAGAACTATTAAATTTAAATGAAATCACTCAGAAACCAGACACAGTCAAGAGCTCAGACTTCCCCATGAGCTACTTCATCTTGCCAAACAGCTTAGGTGTTTCTTCACTTGACAATGAGCTGCAGGGCAGACAAAAGCTGTGTTCTGTTGAATCTACAGTGCGGGGTACCAGTAGTTGAATATACATGCATGACACATTTCATCTAAAAAGGACACCCCCCTCACAAACCAACCAACCAACCCTAAATAAAAAGCCCACCCGAAGAATCCTTCTGGTTTTGCTTTGAAGTTGTTCATAGCTGATCAGCATCTTCCAAAACAGTAATATTGAAGGAAAACCCAATTAGAAACAATCATCCAGAAGACAGGAGAATTAAAGGTGTTCAAATCAAAACTTACAGATTGAACGATTCAATACTCAATTGACACTTCAGTTGCAAAACACTGACATTACTAAAATATTCTGTGAATCACTGTCGCCATGCATTTTTAATAAGGTTTGCAGGCTTCAGTTTGCCATCATGTTTGGAAGTTACGGCTGGCTTGCAGATTTCTTCCCCTTGCTAAACCTGTGCATGAAGTACAGGATCTTCTGCTGCTGTATCTTCCTGTCTCCAAAACTAAAGAGCATTTTTGTGCAACTTCAGAGAGACCAATATTAAGCCCTCATAAATTTTACTGCCTTTTCCTCACTGTTTTCTTCACCATTGTATCCAAAAGATACCCTACACTCCTACACTCCTGAATATACTCGTCTGATTTAGGATGACATTTCTTTAAACAGATTCCAAAAACATATGGACAGTCTGTTTAGACTAGATTTATTTCACTTTAATTAGCCCTCAGCAGGAAACTGGTCTAACCTGAACTTAAGGTCCTTGGACATTAGTGTGTCCACACTGGGATTTGCACCTACTTAACTGAGGGTGTGATTAAACGATCAGTTTTCATCAGGCCAAACTCCTCACCACCGCTGAAAAAGTAGATCTGATCTTCTTCCAGTATACCAGTTCTAGCCCTTGCATGTTTGCGGGGCAAACCAAATTAATGAGTTGATCCTGCTGAAAGTTAACTCTGCAGAAAAAGATTACATTTTGGCCAGATCAGTGAGTGACCCGATTCACTCCACAGTCATATGAGTGCCAGCATCAGCACTCAAGAGCTGTGACAGCAGGAAAACTGGGTGCCACAGCTTTGCAAAGCACAAATAAGGGCTCCGTTTTCCTTCCAGTCAGACTTTTAATCCAAAACTTTTCTCCTTTATGGTCTAAACTTCCAGTCTCACTGAAAAGTTCAGAGGACATGAGCTCCACAGCTGCTCTTCAGAACCAAGTATCTCACATTATCTGTTTCAAACATCTATTAGTTAATAAAGGCAGGAAAAATAGTAGAAAAATCTTTCCTAAAGCAAGCAACAAGGGCCAGCTTAAAATACATGTACGTTAACAGATATCTGTGAGTCACTACCAGATATGCTGAAGCACAGCCTCTGTCTGTACATATCCTGACATACGACAGTGTATCATCAACATTCCTAAAAAACCTTCCTGCTTTCAGCAACATCAGAAGGATCAAACTTGCAATTATTACACCAACCCGAGTGCTGCCTAGACATGTTATTTTACTGAAGTACTAAGAAACTTACTTATACAATCACAGCTTACTGGAAGAATCTGCAGAGATGGAGGGGTGGTGACAGGAAGACCCAAATGTGTGCAGAAGCATGTCTCTTATAATGAACTTAATGTCTGATCTACTAAGACTGGAGAACTGTTGTTGGCCACACATGAACTAATTCCATTCTTCACATGATAAATGTATTTAATGCGTACTATTTTCCAAGAAGTGAACCCCTTCACTTTGGAGCTGAAACACCGAAGTAGTGCAAAGGACCTTGCAGGCGGCTGCTTCTGCAATCCTCACTCCACAGGCAAGTACAATGAGAAATTCTGGATCTTATTCAAGATCTTCCATAGCTCTAAAACATCCTAAAAATGAACAGAGATTGAAAACTAACAATGTTCTTGAACGCAAAGCTTACATTAATATAGTGTGGGGGGGAGATTTTTCAAACTCAGTAACTCTCCACAGACACTTAATTTCACACTAAAAATAAATTTCAATTAGTTTCAACAGCAAAACAAAGAAAACGTACAACTTTTCTGTGCCTACATATTTTGCAGCTTAAAGTTGTACTATATAACAACCATTTCAATTGCTATATTAAATTGAACTTCCTCCCCCCCCCACTTTTCAGTAATTTTTATCTCTGAACAGAGAAGACACAAGACCAGATTCTAAAGGAAAAAAAAAAAGGCAAGACAAGACAAAACAGGAACAGCAAGTAGTTACTGATATCAAGGATACACCCACTCCAGTTTTAACTTTTCAGGAGGCAGCTCTGTCCTAATATCATCATAGTTTTCTACATCAGAAGGAATGAACATTGTGATTGGTCGACCTCGCATGAACATCTTGATATATTCTCCCTCTGTTGAAACAAAAAAGCATATTAATCATGTCGCAAGTTTACACAAGAAATAAGCACAAAAGAAACCAGTAATAAGCACAGAGAGGCAAATAACACTTGTGATGTAACAATTATTTTTGAAATGCGAGCTTGGTAAAGCCTCAGATTTCTTTTTTTTTTTTTTTAAATGAGACACAAACGCGCACACACACAGAGAGTAAGTATTAGTTGAATTTGTGATAGAACAGACTGAGCATGTAACATTTTAGACATGCAAATTAAATTATAAAGTCAAATTTCAAATTAAAAACTGAAATTGAATAAATAAGTAGTCACAGAATCACAGGATAAGGAATTTCAGGTTGAAGGGGACCTCAGGAAGTCTTTTAAGTCCAACCTCTGGCTCAAAGCAGGCTCAACCATGAGGACAGACTAGGTTGCTCAGGGTTTTGCCTAGTCTACTCTTGAAAACCTCCGAGGATGGAGATGGCACAACCTCTCTTGGCACTCAGCTGTCTGAGGGCCTTTCCCACAGAGCTGCTCCCTGCAGCTCTGTCCCCAGCCTGTATCCCTGCCAGGGGCTCTTCTTTGCCCCAGGTGCAGGACTTGGCATTTGTCGTTGCTTAATTTTGTGAGGTTCCTGCAGGCCCATCCCTCCAGCCTCCCCAGACACCCCTGGCTGGCAGCTCTACCCTCCAACATATCAACTGGGCCTCCTGGTCTGCTGTCATCTGCAAACTTGAAAGTGTACTGTGTTGCTCCATATCATTGCTAAAGATGTTGAACAGGACAGGTCCAGGTCCTATCCAAACCGTAACGACCAAGCTAAGACACAAGGATACTGCAGGAAAAAGCATCAAAAGCTATGCTGAGGAATATAATCTGAAATTATATATCATCACAAACTAATACGCTAACCTGAATCATTAATTTATTGAAATCATTCCAATTGCATACTGCATCATATCCTGAAGAATGGAAAGAAGCAACAGCTCCTAAGGACTCCATGTGTAACACTGTCTATAGCTGTGACAAAATACATACATATCTCTGATGGGACATTTGAGCACTTCATAGCCTTCAGGAGTTCCTTTTCAAGGAATATGAATTATTTTCCACCACAGAAAACGCAGAGTAGCTGAGTGGCTTGGTCAAACACATTAGCTAGTCGTTGGAAGGTAAGTCATCTGGATTTAAGGAATACATGATTGCAAGTAGTGTATTAGGTGTCCTACAGCAGTCTTCCCTCCACACTGTGACATTTTCTAACTTCAGAAGACCAGAAAAGCCCTTGGAGACTTTTAAAAGCCTTTAAACCCTAGCCACACGGCGAAACTGTAGTACTGTTTAACTATGGTTGAATCAGGCCTCAAATCCACCAGAATTAATGCCAGCCTCCAACGCTGCTGACACAAGAGTTTCAGTTTGAAAAGCACTGATGACCCAGGTATTTCACTAATATCGCATCAATGAAATGGTAACTTTTAATCACTCTTCAACTTCTTTAGTAATTAATATCCATTGTTAATGTAACTAATATCACAAATCCAAAGTAATATAATATTCTGCTGTGAATCTGGAATGCCGATATTTTTTTATGAGTAGGGATTTGAAAATCACAGCTGACAGAGGGAACTCAGAATTTCAAACCAAGTTGAGTACGACTGGAGTAGAAGAATAGATGTGAATTAGCAATACAGTATTAAGAAACCTCTAATCGCATTTGAAGCAACATATATTGCACTTTAAAATCAAGATCTTTAAACAATTATTTTTGTATTTCTTTCAATATACAAACATGAGACAGACTTCCCATAAATGCCCAGGGAATGCTTGTAAATATTTCCCCAATTAAGAGTAAGATTATTACTCAGACTACAATAATGTGCAATTTATGTTTTGCATTCCCTAAAAAAATCTAAAATGGAAATGATGAGAATCTCAGACTTATTCCCACAGAATTATAGCAAAACAGCTCAAGTCAAACTTGGAGATCTAAAAAGGAAAGAGAAAGCAGATAATTTCAGTAACAGCAGAAGCAACGTAAACTCCAAAATAGTCTCTTGCTTAGAGAAACATTTTAGAAGATGCAAAGATCGAGAAATAATCAAAGTTGTGAGATTAACATTAAGCCAGGGTCTCTACCCTTCTCTGAATTTGAAATACCCCTACTATACAAACTGCAGAAACATATTCTGTCTTACTGCAGTCAGACGAGAACGAGAGAGGAAAAACCTGTCACTGCTTTCATCCAAAGATATAAAGCAGTCTTGTACAAAGTTTGGAAATGAATTCTTGACACTCAAGGTCTTTCTTCTACAGCTAGACAAGACAGAAGACCAATCATCAGTCTCATGAAAAAAATGTGGTGAATATTCTAGGTTATTTAAAAAGAAGTATTTCTGAGTACCTTAAAAGATATCATTAGTATGACTCCTTTTCCGCTTTTAGTGTGCTCAAGTCAACCTTCTGAGACCAAGACTTCATTTTACTTGAATTTTGTGTTGTTTCTGACCCTGATAGTAGGTTTGCTCCACGCTGGAGGCAAGAGAAGGGAATTCTCCTATGACAGTCCAAATACTAGTCCTAAGCTAGTGCAGAAAAACCCCACAGGCTCAAAAAATAATTCCTGAACAGAAATTGTAATAATTGAGCAATGTAAAACTAACACATGCATTAAGGTTCTTCCTTACTTAGAATACTAATACAATGAAAGTTGAGCCATTTAAGTCCAGTGTCAAAGGAACAAATACCGAGATGATGAACATCGTCCCACTTCTTTTTAAGAACAAATACAGCTCCTTTGAACGAGAACACCGTGAGTCCATCCACTGGCAACAGCCAAAAACTTGCCTCAGATCAAATATCAAAGAACAAAGAAAATCACTTCCCAGTAGCTAAATTAGAAACAATAGCTATTTTACCAAATGTGCATTGCTTAAACGTATTGCTGAGAAAAGCTAAAGATTGGTGTTGTCACTAGTTTGACACAAATATTTAGGTAATTACTCCAAACTAGTAACGTTTTTCCACCAAAATATTTTTTACAGTATGTATTTTACTGAGATAAAATAACACTGGCCAAAACCAAGAGTAATGTATTAATAATTACCTTTCTATTAAAATCTGGCACTCACACTCTTATAAATTAAAGTACAGCGTAGCCTGAGAGTATTTAGAAAAGACCATTCGTTTGTACAAGTCAAATTCTTGATTTAACACTGAGCTTGGAACGTCCGGTTCCACAAGATCAGTGCAAAATGACACCACAAATTTAGGATCAAATTTCTCATCACTGCTTAGAACAGTGGAGACAAGCTGCAACTGAAATTCACACGGATGGAGGCAGTTGCACCTGTTAAGACTCTACAGATGAGAGAGATGAAGAGCGCAAGAGGAATTCAGTCAAGTCTTTGGCCAGAAGGGAAGCGGCTCTCCTGGAGCTCAGGGAAAAGATTATCTGCAGGGCATTCAGATACAAATTAGCTCTCTGAACTTCCCCATTAAAGTAAGAACATTTTTTGCCTTTATTACCTAGCTGCATGTTATTCAAGATTACCTTTGAAGATACATATTTAACACACTTGTTAGAGAGACATAGGCTAGGTATAACTTGATTTAAGCCTCTCCCTACAGAGCGGAAGGATTAAAAGGAGGAGACAATCCACTGAAAGATTTTTGTCCAAGACTAAATTTGCTTTCATCAGAATAACCTGTAGGGCAGATATAACATGAATGTAAAAATCTTCTGAAATACTAGGAAGGATGGCAGCATATCAACAAAACCATTCTCAAACAGCAACTAATTGCCTGAGGCCAAATTCTTGTACTTGCAAGTTGAAAACCTCAGTGATTTAACTCCTTCATAGCATACTGGCTCAACTGAACGCTCAAGAGCATTAGACTGTTCCTTTCCTGCATTCTCTATTTCCAGGTGCAAAGCAGTATGCCAAGACTTTTTTTTCCTCCCTTGATCTTTTTGAAGAAAAGAGCCTTAGTCATCTCATAACAGATATGTAAGTAAGGGGGTATAGGTGAGATAAAGTCAGAAGTTTTAAAGAGAGTGGTGGTGGGGAAAAAACCCAAACAAACAAAAAATTCTCAAAAATTCTGGTACCTACTCATCTGAAAACAGTAGGTATGAAAGTAAAAATTCTCTACCCCACATAAAGAGATACTCAGACCCCACTACCCACTATGCAGAAGCATTTGGGGAGGGATGGGGGGTTAGAGGGGCAGGAGGGCATACGTGAAAGGACCTTGGCACTTGCGAAGTTAATTAATCGGCAACTGCAGGCGTTCTATAAATCCTTTCAAATATGGATCAAACCAACCTAAAAGTACAGTTGAGGTTCTGTAGATAGCAAACCCAGGTGCCGTGGATCATCCACGCCACACAAAAAGAAATAGCAGCATCACTTGGATGCTGTGCTCTGGCTCCAAGGGCCAGCTCTTCACCGGGAACAGCTGTAGCTGCTTTTGTGCAGCTTTGAGCTCAAATTCACAGCCCTTGCCAGACTCTGCTTGGCTCCACAATAATTCACCTCTGGAGCCTTAACAATCTCTTTGCACAAGTGCCAGGGGACACAGGACCAGCACTCCCAATTTTTGCTCCCAAGATTGGCTCAGGCTTATTAGCCTCACATGGGAGCCCTCTGGGTGTGTTGGACCCAAGCAAACTCCGTGCAGGTCTCAGCTCTCTGTGCGACCCCCAGAGGTCTGGGGTAATAATTAACTCAGCCCCAAAGATGCAGAAACACTTGATCTGACTGCACCGTAGCCCCAGTCAGCTGAAGGGACACAAAACATCACTCAGGGAGAGTGACACAAAGACAGAGCCCAGCAACTTGGCGAGGGCCCACCTAAAGGTGGATTTGAGCATCAAACAGCCACGAGGCTCTGCAAACCCATGTCATGACCTGGAGGAATACTGCAGCTGAGACCAGCCTAGCCCAGTCTGATGGATGCACAAAATGTCCCCCAGTGCCCTCTCTCTGCCTGCATCACTCTGGTTTTTACTCTGATCAGGGTACGGCAGCACTCACTCTGGACAGCGGAGGCTTGGCTGTCACTAGGATACACACAAATACACTCCGCTGATTTCAGAATACCATCCAAAAACCTCCTTCTCCTAATAGCTGGGACCCTCTCAACTTCCAGGCGACGATAAAGCATAGCCAGGTTGTTTACTTTTTGTGTGTGTGACCGCACGGCTGTTAACTTCAGCACAGGTCTGCCCATCTGCTGTCTGAAAGTGCATCAGGTGAGCATGAAAACAGCAATCATGCCCTTCCCTCCTCCCAGCCTTAATTTTGCAAATATAAAATCATCCAGCTATTTAACTCTTTTTGCGTGATAAGGTTTCAGTCTGTCTCCACGCCACCACAAAATTTACCTTTTATGATTGTAGGTGGCTGTAACGGCATGCAGTGTTACAGAAGAGAACCTACCAGGGTTTTGACGCATTAACATCTTCCATATGGCTGTGCATCTCTATTAGAATTACTGCTGATACATCCTGGGATTGCATTTGTGTTTTCATGAAAAGCGAGTGGTTCAACCTTCGTGTGATTAACTAGCACGTTAGAGCCCTTTTCCCTCACTGTTTAATTCTGGCAGACAACCTGTTTATAGCTAAAATCTTGCTAGCAACTCCTGCATGGGTGATCTTGCACTTCAAATAATTTAATTTTATCTTATACTACTCCAGGCCTCAGGAACATCTAGGTCTTAACCGTGCCAGCTTCCACTGTGTTAGTCTGGTCTCTCAGCTTCACGTCGTGAAATTTCACCAGTGCTTCTACTTTCCTGTGTCAAGTTCATTAGTCTAAACACTAAGTCCAACAGGTCCCAACTGGCTGCAGGCAGATGTTAGCAACCAGAGTATCTACTGTGGGTTCTTTGAAAGTTTATGGCCTGCTAGAGAAGAGAGGAATAAGGATGTTGGTGAAACAAGGTGCTGCTACTGAGAGGGAAGCCTAGAAGCCTGCGTGATCTGCAAGGTAACAAGTGCATCTTTGTCACTCACAGTCACTGCAAGCCAGCGTACTTACGTTGCATGCAAAAAAACTGTTGGTAAAGCATGCAATACCAAGAATCCAGGACTAAAACTAGGAGTAAATAAAAAATGGTAGACAAACAGTAGGCAGTAGCTGAAAATTTTCTGCAAAGCCTCCTTGTATCAAAAGGAGATTCCCATTAACATAAATAAGCTTTTAATCAGGCCTTACACAAGAAAAAGAAAAAAGAAAAAAGCAGTACAAAAATAACAGTAAAATTCTGCTTCAAACAATACCTATTAATTTGCTCTTGGAAAAAAGTTTAAAACCCAGCAATTTGGAGAAAGCAAGGTGGAAGGTAAGACCAATTAGAAACAGTGCAGGTGATAACAGACAGCAAAGATATCGCAATACAAACCATCTGAAAGGCTGAAATTAGTGCTTCCAGGAAGTCATCACAAAAAGACTCATGCAATGACACTTAAGCAATTTATTACCTTCTATGAATCATATTCTTAGGGGAATATGGAAGGTTTTCAGAGGAAAATAATAAAAATAATAGGCACTGAAAGGAGGAGAAAAAAAAAGATCAAAGAAGTCTTTGTAGATTAACTCAGAAGTATCTACAGAGATGAGCAATTCGGGAAACATGAAAGCTGCTGTTTAGTTCCTTCAGAAATTTGAAGACAGTGACAAAACAAAACCAAAATACTCCTGGTTTCCAAAAAGATGCCTCAAAATGAAATAGTCAATGAATACACGGTAGGTTTCCTAGAAGCATGTCAGAAGCCCTCATCCTCAATTACTGATTTCTTCAACAAAACTGGACAAATTATTAGAAAAACATTATTTTATAGCACACTATTCCTTATTATTTACACAGACCCTGAGGTAGCCCTGCAAGCCTGTGCTGTAATTAACTGCTAGCAAGTGTATGCATAATGGAAAGTCTAATGAGCATACAGTAGATTATCTATATACACACACACTCACACAGAGTACGTAATAGTTAATAAATAACAAAATTATCTGTTTTTCTACATAAATTCAATTCTTAAGGAAACATTACAATAATCTTATCTTGCAAATTATTAGTGAGTATTTTTCAATAAGTCCTACCCTATCTAGTTTGAAAGAGCATCATGCACTGATGCATCAAAACCGACAGCTCAGTCCTGCTTGTCTTTAGCATCTGAATCTTACCCTTGAAGTGAATTACAACCAAACGAAAAACCCCCAAAAGACTCCAGCTAGTTTGGCCAAGCAGAACTCTCTAATAATAGACAATAAACTACCACATCCAGAGTACATTTATTAATCTGTCTTCACCTTCTAGTTGCTTGACCAGTGAAGTTATGCTTTTTAATACTACAAATAGCTTCTTTCCCACAAGCTTTTTGCTTTCAGGCCCATGTCCAAGAACTCTGTAGGACCACTAACCTGAGGGAGAAAGGCTTAGAAGCCTGTTTCTAATTTAAACCAGTGCTAACAGCACAGAAACGAATACAGCCAAATTCAGCCACCATGCCCAGACCATTACATTTTAAGTTACACTAGAATTAAAATGTAGCTGCCGGTCTGCCATCTCTCACCCTGAGCTACGTGCCAATACTTGCTGAACCTGACAAGCCGACATGCACTGTTGCTACTAAGCACTGGTGCAATGAAAACCAAACAGTTGAAAAAAGCAGATGAGATGAGAGAATTGCCTTGGTTTGGAATGATTTTACAGCTTTGTCTTGTGATTTCTTAATAGATCTTTGCTTGTTAATTTTATATAACTTAATAAGTCATAGTTAAAAACCTGTTTTTGCATGTACCAGGTGACATTAAGAATCTAGGTATTAACAACAGCATTTGCATTTAAATAATTCAAGTTTAATATTAAACGCTAGCTTTTTATTTAAAAAAAAAAAAGGACTCAAAAAGGAGTACTGGACACAAACTCAGTCAGTAAGACTGCATCTAAATGCTTCCTGCTTAAATAATAAAATCCTGACTTCACCAAGAATCAATGATAAAAACTCCCAAATACCAATTTGTTTTTCTGACAGTATCTATGGTTTTTAATAACATGTACTGTGCCTGAATGAGAGCAAGCAGCCCAATAATAATGAGATAGACTGGGTCTCCATTTGGCCTCACGTACGTGAGCACCTTCAATAAACATCTGACAGAAAATCTGTGTCTGATGAAAAAACTGATCCAAGGTAGTTACTGAATTTTGCACTCTCGGTGGATGGGACACACTGTCAGCAGGGTAAATTTTTCCATTGTGTGCTTCACGGTTGCCCTGTCCTGTGAAGCTAGAACTACAGCACAGTTAAACTAACAGAAGAAAAAGTACTGGAAACTAATAAAGGACAATCTAAAAAGAAACAAACTTAGGAATGCAGTGAATGTTTTTCATTAATTCTTTCACATATGGTTTTTATTGCCATCCAAAAAACGTCTAAGTGACTCTTATTACTTAGTAATAAGTGGACAAGTGATTCAATATAAGGAGCTGCTATCACTGAAAACCAAACTCAAATATGGAATCTCAGTGAAAAAAATTACCTTTTATCTTAAAATAAGCCAGGTCTTTAACTTCTGGGTATGAAAATATGAATGCTTTATGATTGATACTTTAAAAATGTCTCTGCTGAAGTGAAAAGCAAGATGGCTTTTATAGGCAATTATAAATACCTGCTGGTAAAGAATTTAAAATAGCAACTTTATCTAGTGTCCTTTAAAGGCTGTAGTAAGCACCTGTTCATTTCAACCATAGCTTTACTGGATTTTCACAGAATTTTAATACCTCCTTAGTACCAGATTTTATTGTAAAAACCTTGTCCTGGTTTACAAGGATAAACAAACAAATGTTCAAAAATAAGCTGAAAAACCTAAACCTAAATCTTTTCAACAAATGTATGGAAGTGCGTATAACACTTTCCTCATTGGACTGGCATCACCAAACTGTTCCCGTCTGTATTAGCTCTGCTTCAGCATATCCCCAGATGCATAAAGCTTAGGACTAACCTGAACGTGGAGGAGATGCAACTCAACCCAAGTGAGAGGGATAAAGGCATTGAGGGAACAAAACTGGGTACTGAGATAGAAGGTACGTGACGAACACTGGTGACACGCACGGTCTCCGCACAGTGCTAAACAGAGGAAACCCAAGGGACTGCCTGCAAGGCAGCTGCAGGCTGCAGCTCCCCATGCTGCTGCTGCTGGCAGGAGGACAGAATTGCCCAGGTCTTGCTCACATTTACACGTAACACCCATAGCATGCTCCATACCAAAGTCAATTCAGACATAGAAGCTAATGACTTTCACTACTGAAGCACATGTAAGACTCTCACTTGCTCCTCAAGTCTTTCACTTTTATAGCTAATACATACTTATCAACAGAAATCACAAGGAGCGTGCACAGATGGTCACAACACAGATAATATTGCAGTAACTTCTGCTGCAAGAAAAATAAGATTCCAAGAACTAAACATACAAAACCATATTTCTCTACATTTTGTGGTATTGTACTATAGCAACACGTTCCAAAGCAGTTTCTTTAATAGCTGAATCAAAAAAAAAGGAAAAAAGTGATTCCAGGATGTTCAAAGCTACACAGAACTGTCAACTTCCATCCTATTATGCCATACAAACACCTTCTGCTATGATAATTTGCAATTTCACTGTGTTTCCAAACTTATTTTATATGTGTATAAAGACACTGAAGGATTTTTACAGAGATTTGCTTTGAAGCCTGACAGTTTGCACACCAGCAGTCTTCCCAAGAGTCTCCTTCACACAATTTCTAGGAAGCGCAGTGACACAATCGTTAGCGCAGGAGGTGTGTGCCGGGGGCGTACGCAGTGTTTCACATACAGCCTAGTGAAGTGAGCAGCCCAGGGGAGCTGCTGTGACTTAATTAACACTGTGCTAGAGACGGTTCTCCTCTCGAGGCAAAGGCTGGCAAGCCACAAAGGAGTGTTACAGCAGCTATAACTCTTCATGCCTTTGGGTTGCAGAACAGGAAGGTCCTACATGAACAGCATGAGCAAAGGCTACCCTTCGTACCACCCTGTCCAAGACAACTCTGTCCAGCTGCACGGGATTTACCTCCAGAAACCATGTTAACTCTCTGTGCAACTCTTCAACTTTCTGACTGGTTGGGTCAAGGTGCCAACTGGAAATTGTTTTATTTATGTGGCAACTATCAAGTACAAAACAGGTTAAAGTCACTCGCCCCAAACAGGACGTTGCACCACAGAGAACTGACTGGCTGAGTGCTGCTAAGCTTATACTGGAAAGGATGGGGGGGACCCTCTGCAACTACAGTAACTAACAGATGGTTACTTCTGTGACAGTGAACACAACACAAAATCTAACACAGCCTTAACGCACACCCATATACTCTAAAAGCTGTCAAAAAATACACTCATTGGTCCATATAAAAAAAAATATCTTTGGAGGCTGAATCCTGCTAATCGCAACTTCATCCATGTTAAAGGCAGAATGATGTTTTGCCACTATATGTGTTTAAAATGTTAGTACATATATTTTCTATGACAAGACTTTCTCTCCATCTTCCATACACATGGGGCCAGTCATCTGCATCATATTTCTCTTTCATTCCAGTTACTCAGGTCAGACTAGAGCATGACACACATGGAAGGTACCCATTCATCAGTCAGTGAAAGCTCACATCACCTGCAGAGTAACACAATAGACATCGAGGCCACGTAAGTTATAGCTACAGGAATGAGAGAACTGAAGGATGGCCCATTCTTGGCAGAACACGTAGAATTGTAGAAGCACATTGTAATGAAAGAATTAGTATTGAAGGTATTTTAGCTGTACGCAACTTGTTTTTGTGAAAAGTTGTGTTTGGTAGAAAGGGTATTTTTAATATAGCAGTTTTATTTAATTCTTGCAAAGCTAAATTGCAGCTGGTCTGGACACTACTGATTAGTTTTCTTTTTACACTAACCATTGCTGCACATATGTACTGTTCCACAGCTACTGTTAAGCAACCTGGCATAAAGAAATATTTCTTCTTTGTTCCTGACGCTCATGCACCCCTCTTGTCTTTGAAGGATGCTTTTGGTAAGCATCTATTCAGAGTATTTTTAAATCCGTAATTTATCTATGAACTAGAAAAAGATAAAGCAGTTGGATTCAAGCTGATTTTACTTTCATTACAACAATTCATATATTAACTTCCAACAATTTGAGTGGTTTTTTCTTTTTGAAAGAAAATCCAGAGGAGATCAAAAGTAATCAAACTGTGTATAATGTAATCTTGCTTACAGCGCAGAATATGGAGACTACAGATTTGTTAATTAGCAGCAAAAAAGCATGAGACAGAACCTCTGTACATAGATATATGTTGTGTACAGCATGCACTCGGGCTACATGCTTTAGTTTTGAAACTGCATGCTTCAGTACAGTTTGCAGGACATCAAAGCAGAGTAGTTTTGCGACACAAGAAGTGGATTTCTTTTGTTGTCACGTCCTGCCATGTTCAGATAGATGGATCCTTTTCCTGTCTGAACAAGCCAGCAGCAGCAGGTAGCCACAGAATACAAGATTCATCAGTGCAAAGACATACACTTTACAGAGACTCATTTTTCATTTTAGGAGACTATATTAAAACCTTCAGTCTCTGTTCTTGTCTAATCAGTGTGTATATGTTGTAATATTGGCAAGACAGAAAGCTGAGATAAAACAAATCTTTTAGTTGGCAGTTCTTAATATTCTGATATCTTAGGCAACAATGCAAGACTTCTAGAACCTTATTTGAACACACATTCCTCTCTGAGGAAATTACGCAGGTAGTAATTTATTTAGACTACCCCCAAATAATCCCCACACAGACTGCAATGTGCATATGCGTATATATTTCCATAATAAGAAAGCTGAAATATTTATTTAAATGCCCAAAGTTTTTAAGACATCATGTACTGATGCTCTCTGATGGTGAAAAGCCAAGTAAAAGATTCGTGACAGCGCTAAATTAGAAAGCGACCAAAGGGCATGGCTTAATTCTTACCTTGGCTGTTTTTTTCACGACTTGACATTTTTGCTGGTTATGGGACAGAAATAAAATATCTTAAAACTATTTCTAAAGTCTCACTCACACCTGCTTGGATGAAGACTGGCATATAGGTCAAAACTCTAGATTTTTGGTTTCATAACCTCTATTTATGCACATACACACAGAGAAAATAATCAAAAAAGGTTTTTTGTTTCACAAAATGAATCTTCCCACCACCCACCAAAAACTTCTGTCCTTCCTAAAGATCTCATTTGATGAGGCATTCTCCATAATTTCAAAGATCCTTATACAGGTCTTGAGTAACATTTGGCCAGATGAATTCTTGGAGTAATTATTAATGCTATTTTAGATCTATATCCCTGTTTCATAAGCTTACATCCCAATATATTTATTTACAGGAAATACTATCCAGAAAAAGCAAATCTTTTCAACTTCATCCAGTATTTAAAAATAAATGTTTTTATTTACCTTGGCTGACGATGACATCTTTGTGCCTGAGGAAAAATATCAAAATAACACCGTTAATAATATGTGAAGTGCTTATCAAGCCAATACCATCTAGTTCTTACACATTATTGCATTTGGCAACCTCATCAGATTCTGTGTACAGTGTAACTGTAGTATAGGATGCTAAATAACTAATCTTGGTCATTGTAGCGCATTTTTATCCATATATTATTTTATGCAGTTCACTGTATCTTTCGAGTAACTTAAAGACTATGGCAAGGGTTCCTAAGAATTACTGTGGTAACAACAGAATACAAAAAGCTTTTAAAAAATGGAGGGTATATGCCTTGTGCATGGAAAATTTCATTTTCAGAGAGCAACCTTGTAATAACCAAATGTTTTAAGCTGCCAAACACCCTCAGGCCTGCATGCAAAGCATTTAACACCTGTCAAAATAAGCTGTCAGCACACAACAACACAAATTTTTCTAGGAATTAACCCTGTTGGACACATGGATTAAATGTAAGCAAGTTGCAGTTTCATTTAAACTGGATCCATGCAGCATTACTGGATGTACAACACAAAGTCTTCACAGTAGTGCAGTTGAGACGTCTCTCCTCGCCCGAGCCAGGAATGAACTACTCACAAAAAACCTCAATCCTTTTTATTTCCAGCATCAGAGCTACTTCTTACCAGAATAACACTCCTTGACGGAAGAATGTATTGCATAAAAGAATCCTCTTGAATTCATTTGAAATTCAGCAGGAAGGCATGAGTGGCATCCAGTATTTTTAGCTGGATGGAGGTCAAATTTTTGTAACGGTGACAAAGGGTCAAGCATATGCATGAGGAAAGCCATCTCTGGCTACTGGTAGAATCACCCTTCACCACACCGCCAAATGAAAAATTAAAACTGGATTACCAGTCTTGCCTGAAAAACACTGAATGATGGGCTGCCGTGGGAACCCTCTTACTTCTTACGGCATTATCAGACTGATTTACAGCTCAGTGCTGGCTTAAAGACTGAGCTTACTAAACAAAGTTCCTATCCTGGGCTGGTAGCGCAAAGCATATGTAAAACATTTCTGTCCTGGGGCCCACATTAGGGGCTGAATTCTATTCCATTGCAAAAGACTCGGGTAACTTCAGGCAGATTAGGCCAACGTTTCTTAATTGGGAATGATAAACGCAATATAACAATATGCCTTTGCACAGTATCAACCAATTCTTTTAGAAACTGGACACACAGGGTGTGAGCAAGAAATGAGTGTTAATGTATGCTCTTGAATGCAAACAGTGCTTTTATTATAAATCTGAGCATAAGAACAAGGCACACAATACAACGCCCAGTCTTCAATCAGATAATGGTCTACAATTGATAATGTTTGAAGCCTTGATTTTTGCCAAATACTTTAAGAAACAACAGTTTCAAGTTTTGAACAGACAACTTTCTCTAACAATAATTAATTCTAATCTTTCCTTGTCTGCTCTTTTGTTAGATACCTGAATTTTTTTTTTCTACATTAGAGACTGTAGAAGGGCAGCATTTAAACTTTTAGAAAATAAGCAGAACCACAGGAAAATGAAACAAGATACCTCTATTTTGACCATGCCTGAACCAATATACAAAATGTCAATAAAAGTAAAATTTATTTTTTATTATTAGCAAATTTGAAGTATATACCACAGTGTGAAAGATATTTTAGCAGCGTAACAAAACCCAAGAAACTTGATAAGTAGAAATCAAGACAGAGGTTTTTTTCATTCCAAAATATTATCTAGCAGTACCCTGCTATAATGCAAATTGCCAAAGGGCTTTTAAATTCCAACAGTGAAAACCAATCATAAAAGGAAAAGAAATACTTGCAAAATATGTAACCCATAATCCCTCACACACAGCACTTCATTGCTCTGCAGAACTCTTCAGGCTACGCATAAAGCTTTCAGTAAATGTGCAGATATCCACACCCAAGATTAATTTAAGATATTTTTGTTCTTCCCATTCCTAGGAAAGAAGGAATGCACTTGCACCCCTCTTGACTCTTAAGTATATATTTGACAGTCTTATATGCAAGCTAAGGAGAGCACTACAGACACGATCATAAAAAGACTGGAAATTACTCTGAAAGGTCTGAAGAGATTTAGCTGTCGTAGTGGGCGGGGTTTTCAGGTAGTTCTGCCTTGGACCAGTTAATGGCTATCTGAATGATTAATGAGCAGATTTATGAAATCTGCAGACAACATCAAGCTGGGGGAAGCTGCCAGCACGCTGGGGGGTTCTCAGCAGACAGGAAAGGAGTCAGTCAAAAAGTCAACGCAACAAGTTCAACAAATTCAGTAAAATTTCAACAAAGTCAAAAAAAGAAACTAAGTGTGTGAACGTGAAGCAGGAAGCCCAGTTGGCAAAGAGTACTGAAGACAAAAAGTGGGTCACAATAGGGGTCAACAACGTGGAGTTACAGCAAAAAGCAAACTTTTGTCCCTGTGCTTACAGGAGTAAGAAAAGCAACTACTCTGTGCTATTCATCCCCGGTGAGGCATCCACTGGAGACCACAAACTGAGAAAACCTCCTGCTGAACAAGGGCATGAGAGGAATGATGGGCTACAGCACATCACCTACTGAAGGCGAAGCTGGAAAGATGATCCCTGCCTACTATCTACAACCTGAAATGAGGAACCTGTTAAACACTTAATTTGAGAGACCTACCTGCAATCATAAAAGTGTATTCTTACTATTACAGTCTATGTCAGAAACACACATACTATGTCAAATCCAGTAAATGAACTTCAAGAAGATACAGTTGCATTTTCAAATCAGTTTTAATTAGGAAAAAACCTGGTTGGAAGCTTCAGAACAGTGGCATTAAGCCATCAGTCTTAACTGATAGTGCATAATTCTGCTAACCTAAATGGACAACATTGAACTGTATGTACATTCAAATCCTGCGTTCACGTTTTATAATAATTTTAAGATTCCACAGGCACCTGGAGCACCACATTGGCAAGTTACACAAGTAATTACTCTTGGTAAAAAAAAAGATGCAAACGGCCTTAGCATATACATAAGTAAGCTCACTAAAATTATGCAATTTCATAATATTTTGACTCTAAATTTCACTTGCTTGTATGCACCAAACTGATACATACTTGTCTGCATTCTTTGCCACTTTTGATATTAATTTAGATGTTGATGCTACTCTCAGCAGCTTGTTACGACTGTCATCTGAACTCTCCCAAGCACTGTGAGGTTTTTCAGCAGTCAAGGACTTCTTTATGCTAGAAGAAACAAAAATATATTTTAAAATGACAAGATAATAAGATAACAATAACTGGAACTGGTATGCAACGGACAGATCAAGCAGCAGGAGACAAAAGCAGAGCTAGGTCTTCCTTCAAGCTGAAGCATGAAACAGGAAAAAAAAGATTAGTCAAAAATTTCTAACTGGATGAATGAAAACAATTGAGCAAGACAGTTGCCAAATGTTTTATCCATTCCTTTCCATTTCCAAATGCTCTTACATAAAGACTTGAACAAAATAACTCATTACTATATTGCTAACGAGTTACAGAAGTGGAAAAAAAAAATGAGGCTACAGTATACTAGCCTTAAAGAATAAATTATAAAAAAAATAATCACTTAAGAAGGTAACAAAGAAAAGTAGATTTTTTTTCCCTGATTAACTGTTCACCAGCTTTAACACACTGATTTCTGAGGCAGAATAGTTCTATTGGATTACAGTTTCATATGGTTGTTTTGCAGATAGCACATTCTAAACGACATTAATGGCTTCAGTCTTTTTAAAACAAATGGATGCAAACTTCTTGCATGAATAAGGCAAGTTAGGTTTGGCCCAATACTACAGACAAATAAATCCATGAATTCTGATGTAATTTTTCAGCACTCTTACTGTAGTCAATTTATACTTATGGGAACCTGCAAGTTTTGCAGTCACTAGTTCATTAGTTTCATACACAACTTAATCTTGGAAAATATGTTGAAAAGTGATCTAGCTCAAATTATTCTTCAACCAGCTGATTTGGAGTCTGCATATGTCCTGCTGACATTATTATACTTCATCCCGTCAGAAATGTTTTTTGCAGGAGTAAGTCCTGAACTGCAACCTTAGAAATGGCAAGCTCCTTCCACAGCACCTCAAGAGGCTGAAAGGTCCTGCAACAAACAAGTTAATCCGATCACGTTAAACCATTAGGAGACTAAAAAAGCCATTTATTTTTTTCCCCGCACTGCAAAAGATTAGTAAGCGAGACTTCAGACAAACATCTTTACAGTGAGATACCAGGCAGGAGAAAAACAGGCCGCAAGTTCAGCTTCAGACAACTTAAGAGTTTGTGCAAGACATGGAGACAGAGCCTTTATGGAGTGTTATAACATGCATCAGTCAAGTGAAAGTTTAAATATTTATTAGAGCTGCGAATTCGAGCAATGCAAGACAACATAATCTTGTTAACTACAGTAAATTTCAGAAGAATAAATTTCATTTATTTAAGAGCTTGTTTCAGTCTGCTAAATGTCAAACAAAACCAAAAAAAATTTCACACCTTCCAAAACAATAAAGTGACAAGGAACCAAACAAAGAAAAAAGAAAAAGAAACCACACCGAGTGATCTGCATAGCTTTGAAACTCAGATGTAATCACCCAAATCTTAAAATCCATTTTCTTGACTTTAAAAAGCCATTAAAAAAAAAAAGAAGTACCATTTTTTCTGTGCCTAATTCCCACTAAAATGAGTGGGAACTTAGAGGCAATCCTAAATAAACTTCTACATTCACTCAAGTCAAGCAGTTCTATGATTTGGGTGTAAAACCAGAACTTCACTTATGTAACAAATCAGAATAAAAGTGAATTGAACTACCCTGCAACCTAGCAGGGTTGAAAAGGGAAGTGCCGCAAAAAAAATCCAAACTGCAGTCACTTTATAGAATTTGAGAAGAAAACTCCCAAAGGAGGAGTTGCAATGATACTAGTATTTAACAAATGCTGTTACGAGATGTAGTATACAGCCATGTGCAAAATACACTCCACAATTCAGTTATGTCAGACAAAACCTATGAAGTGTATTTTGAGAAGGATCAAGTCAGAGTCACCATTAAATATTTTAGAATAATGACTGATTAGAGGTAATCCACCATATTAGGATTTCAATCAGAGAGAACAAAAAACCCCTTTGTAATCTTAAAAATTTACTCAAAGAAAAATCACATCTTTACGTATTTGCTCTGTTGCAATGCATGTTGAATGCATCTTCTCTAGCACAAAAAATATCAAACATTTATTAACTTGATCATGAGATTGGAACTACTTCACATGACTTGTCAAATACGAACTCAGTATCATTACAATCATCTTCTAGTTCTGTACTGTGGTATTGTGAAAACCTTTTAGCTGGAGCAGAACTCTTGCTTTCTTGAGTTTGCCTGTGTGTTTGGAGAGTCTGTGAGGAGGGCTGGGGAGAAGGTGATGCTTGAGTTTGTGGACTTTGATCATTAGAATGAGATTCCTCTTTTTTTTCTTTCTGTCCTGGAGGTTTTTCCTTCTTTTTTTCTGTACCGCTGCAAAATAAAGTATAACACAGGGGGGAAAAAAAAAAAGAAAAAGAGAACAAGCAAATAAATTTAAAAGGTGGGAGAAAATGCCCTCTGTGAAGAGATGGGAGAAGCATGTAACAACTTACTATATATATAACCACTAAAAGAACGCTTTGATTACTTACTCTCTTCAGGTTAGCGCTTTGCTAAAATAAGATTTATTCACAAGCTCCAAAATTAAATAAGAATGTGAGGGAGGCATGGAAGACTATGTATTTTTACTGCATAGTTGTACTAAGTTTACTCCGATTTTAAAATGAATACAAGTATGTTCATTCGCAGGTCCTTCTACAGCATTCAAAGCTGACATAAGTTGATGCACTACCAGTCTGCCATCCCTCAGAAAAAAAATCATCCTGTGGTTCAGCTTACTGACTACCTTACCGTGCTGCCAGTCAAAGCTCACTGCACGCAAAAGGCAGGAGTGTGACTTGCACTGTCTCCAATTAGCTTAAGCCCACCATGAAACTATACCCCTCTCTCTGTATTTCTGGACATGCATGGCACCGCTTATCTTTGCGCTGTCACCGAAAGAGTGAAATGCTATTGCTGGTCTCTTGGCTGCATGAGAGTTCAAAGGAAGTCAACCCTGAAAACTCATCACTGTTTTGATCTGTAGTTGACTAACATCAGACTGTCTTGCCACTTCTTTAATGCCTTCAAGTAGACGACAGCTAAGTGCTGTATGTATTAGGTTAACATTTGAAACAGCTTTAAATACAGGTCATTAACAACCTTAAATTCCTTAAGAAACTAACCAAAGGTACACTAAGTAAACAGAAAGATTAATTAAAAGGCTTTTTATAAAATAGCATGCTTTGCAATATACTAAATCACACAAACAATAGCAGCACCTGAAAGAGAAGATTATTCTGTAGTACTCCTCTTTCTTTTTTGTTTTTAAGATTAAAAAAAACACCTTCCAAGATAAATTTCTCAGTGCACAAACAAAGCAAGATACAAACACTGGTTAAAAAGGAAAAAGAAAGATTTTTCTCTTAGGTTCGAAGTAACCTGCAAAGTAAAAAAGAAATAGTATCTTTCTGCAGGGGAGAATCTAGATTTCTATTCCATCACACCAATTCCCCCCTCGAACCCTTCTATAATGTTAATTATTTGTGTTTCCATTTACCTTTCCCAACAATGAAAAACAGTAAGACAATATTCAAAATAAAGGAATAAAAATGGGTCCCTGATTTTAATATAACATTCACAGGACCCTCTTTTTGTTTCATGTTATTTCAATTAAAGTATATCAACTTTTCTAAATGCTTCCAAAGAAGCATTGAAAAACAGGTCAAAATATGAAAAATAATATAAAACCCAAAATACATTTATAAGGATCACTCAGGACTTCTTCCATAAACCATACTAACTAGTTAAAAATATCAATACAATCCAAAGTTACATTTTCTTTTCAGAAAAACAGATAAAAACAAACCAGAAAGAGCTTTCACATTTCTTGAGGGAATATGTGTAGTAATAGAGAACAAAGCTTGAAGAACTGTGGGGTTTTGGTGAATAATTTATAGCCAGAAGTCCTTAATTAACTAGGAGCATAAAAATTGTTATTTTTTCATCAGAAGACTTAGCTTGCATTGTTGGATTCAACAGCACGCTATGCAATCTTAATCTTTTCGTAGTCTGTGGCAAGAAATGCAGTACAGTGAAATAAATTCTCAAAATCTCTTGTCACTAAAGAAAACAAGAGTCTCTCTATTCCTACTCTGAGAGGTACACTTATAGACCTCTGCATTCACTCTCCCATAAACAGTCTAATAATTGTAAAGAGATGAGGGACACGGGAGGAGAGAGCATACATGAACATAATGAATTCTGTAACTCCAGCTTACAAGTCTACAAAAAATGGCCCTACTTGGTAAGAACAACGGCTCACCTGGCACCATGTTCTGTCTCTGATGGCGGGTAGTATAAAAGAGCTCAGCAGTGAGGTCATTACCTGCAGTTCCTTTCCCCCATACTTTCTGTAATATCCTGTTTATAATGACACACCAGCAATCCTGCAATTCACCTCTGCATTCCTCCAGCACGCTCAGGTGAACGCCACTTGCTGTCAAGCAGCATATCACCTAACTTCTCAATTCAGTCTCCGATTTCCTGTGTTCTTACCCAAAATCATTTAGCTCATCTGATCCATCTCCTACAAACCACAGGTTCAGTGTGGGAATCTCTTCAATGGCTTCACCAAGCTTGTCAGCTGTGGCCTATCCATTTCACACCTTTGCCATTAGGTTCACTCCTTAACTTCACTGTTTGGCCATGAGAGTCACTGGACCACTCTGGTTTCTCCGAGTTGCAGCACAAGGTACACCTCGGGTTCCAACACAGTGCTTTTATCTACCACCAGGTTGAAAGTGGGCTTCTTTTTTTGACTGCCATTTTAATGTGAAAGTAAATTATGTAGATATGTGGCAGTCTTGGTATTGAGTATCTTTGTGCTGAATTTATTTGGTTTGCTCTCTCCTGCTAAACTCTTCAGCTTAAATGTATTATGACTGCTATTACAGAGCAGCTCTTGCACTAATACCTCTTGAACTAGGTCTTGTGCAACAGCTGAAACCAAATCAAGAACAGCACCTTTTCGTGTGGGTTTCTAAAGACTAGTTATTCTGGGAAGCAGTTATTTAATGTGTCCAAAAATTCTTTCCAAATCCCAACTTGATGAGGCATTTCTTCAGTCTACATATGAGTAGTCGAGATCTATTACTATCTGTCCTAATTTGGCAGATTCTCTAATTTCACTTAACACAATGTTTCATGCTTTGGACCACAACACATTGGCAGCTACTGTGGAGGGTGGTCATTCTGAAACATGAGGACTATTCTTACCAGAAGCCGTTTTCAGAAGAATGTTTAGTCCTAAGGAAAGTGATCAAGCAGGTCTTTGTGACAGTCATCTGCAGTATGAAGAACAAAGCTGTTTCCAACTCTAGTGATAATACAAGGTATGCAGCATGTTTTTTGTTCTAAAGTGTTTCGACATCTCTATGACAAGTCAGTTCCAGAACACAGGGCTGAAATCTTCCCAACATGTAAGTGACTTCATCTCTGTCAATGAGACATCATCTACCTGTTTTTCATGGTACATTCCTGGGCTCTGGTTTTAGTGACAGCTGGTATTTTAGCATACCTTTGTCGAAATGAGATGTGCTGCTGTTGTGCAGCTACTGAGCCATCAGATCATCTCCATGATCTCAGTGTTCCAGCTGGTAGAACAAGGATTAAACAGTCCAGGAAATGAAACAGAAGAAATTCTTAGAGATGGCATAGACCTGGAGGCCAGAGTCCCCAAAATGTACAATATTAAGACTGCACAAAATACAGACACTAAACTTCAACAAGAATAACAGTTTGGACACAAGTAGGCCTTCTGTTATTTGTGACTAGATGTATGGCTAAATATATTTAGAACATGAAAAGCTATAGCCAAATTATGGGGGCTGTTTGGTAACTAAAGTGTAATTCTAGATCAACAGATGACCACATCCACCTGCTGCACACCAGTTCAACTGCCAGCGTGAAGAAAAGCCTGGATGAGTTGGGGGGAAGCATCCCATGCCCAGCTGAGATATTCTCCTCTGGAGTCCTTTCCTTTCAACCGTGACAAGAATGTTAGAAATAGCATGTTTACCCTAACTTTAAAGAATTAAGACTACTGTTGACATTCACTTATGCCTCCTACTAGGAACACTATTTGTTACTGAACAGTTATCATGTCATTAAAAACACACAACCACAAAGCCTGACATTTGACCTTTTCTTTCACTTTTCTTGAGCTGGTAATTTTACAAAGGGGCAAATCTATTTTCTTCCAAATATCACACAAATTTCATGGAAGAGTGTCTAAAGACAGGAGAGTGGAAGGAACTGCTGAAAAGGTAACTAAAGAGGTGACTTAAGCCTTCCTAAAACAAGTCTTAAAGAAGGAGTCATGTATCTTGAGATGTGTTGGAAGCACCAAAACCTCCCCAGGAAAGTTATTTGGGTGCCTGAGGAGAGCTGCCCTCTGCATATATTAAGGCTTTCCTCTTTTGGCCTATCCAGGTCTCCTTTTAAAGACCTTAACTCAGATGAAAGAGATGCCGGCCACTCCACTCTGCTCTTCTCTTGTAGTCAAGTGTTGAGCAGCCAATGAATCAAGAAGGTGATTCAGCACAAATGCAAGCTGAACAACACGGGAACTGGACTGGCTCTCATCAAAGTGCCAAGAGCCACAGCGGTAAGATTAATGGAAAAGTGCTAAGAAATACCTTCCTGCAGGAATGTCTTTTGTCCCAGTGCCTGGCACACTAGCAGATAGAGACATACAGTGATCACTTTCTGATTTATTGTTCAAAAGTAAACATAAGGATTCAGTAAAAAGAAAGATATGCAGTATTACACAATGGAGAAGAGCAAAGAGCAGGGCATTACCCTTGCTTTCCTAATTCCAAAGGGCACTAAAGCTTTTTCTGGTTTGTTCTCATACAGTTTATATTTGCATACAGCATTTTTATTCCCTGAAGTATATCACCTCCCTGTCTTGTTGTATAGCACAGTATTTACATTCACACTAGAAGATAAACCAGCCACTGGAGTTACCAGAGTACTCTACAGAGGCAAGGAATTTGTTCACATAATTTACCACAGTTCTACATTAGAGTATTCTTTGTTCTGTGTCTGTATCTGGCAGCCTGTTCTTCCCAACAAATAGGAAGAGGTGCAAAATCTACTGATTAAAGAAGCCATGTAATCACTATCTAACAGAAGAAAGTAGTTATACAAACATTGTTTACTGTATGCAGTATTTACCATTACACAGAGGGGAAAAAAGCTACTGTTTGGTGCTTAGCTCATCTAACTTACAAATACTCAAGCGATGTTATTTCTACACATTTGCGATCCGATACAGATATTCTTCCTAAAGACTAAGAGATATATTTTGGGTTAAGATTTTCTACGCAAAAATGTAAACTTTTAGCTTGCACAATTCACTATTGTTTCAGAGCTATTTTGCTATTGCCTACTATTTACACTCCAGACAATGGGAATCAGTTTTGGCCCTTAATTTCCTTGAAAAAAAAATAAACATGCAGATGAATACCAAAAGGAAAAATTTTCCATTCTTATTGGAAATACATTTGCCTGTTCTGTCCCTTAGTGAGAATGCATTTTGGACACTATACACTATAGAAATACTTTCCACTTATGAATTCTTTTTAGAACCTCGCTGTAAGCAGGCCAACAACATGGTACATCTCCAAAGTTGATTTGTGCCTTACTAGACTTCAGGAAGCTCTGCTGAGGGTCATGCGGAGGCAAAAATCAAACTCTTGCTCTGTTTGGTTTGGATTCCCCCCCCCCAAAAAAAAAATACAATTTGAATTTTAATAACAAGTCAGTACCTTTTTGCAGCAGATGAAAAAGTTTCTTTTCTGGCAACAGAAACAGAGGAACTGTGGCTTGTTTTCCTGCTTCCTGTACTCCCATTAGTTATACAGGACATTGAGATAGCTTCTCGGAGGCTTGGCTGACCTAGAAAAAAAGTAATTGAAGAACACAAGGTTTTACAGCTGTACCCAAAGACCCATCTGAAAAAAACAAAAGCTCTCGGATGTGGACCTGGTATCACATGGCAGCAGCCCCAGCATTCAGGACAACCGTCTAGCCTATACCCAGTGACATATATTCATGAAAGCCTTAACCTAGGCAGCTGGAGACAGGAGACCTGTAACAATAAGGCAAGAATATGCTCTGATAGGGGTCAGTTTCTCTACTGCCAGGCTGCCAGCAAGTACTTTAATTCAGCAACGTGCCACATCTCTTTCCAGTTGTGATCCACAGGGAGAATTACAGATTACAGCTAGCCTTGGGAAGCTCGTAGCTTTAACAGCTGTGGGACAGCAGATCTGATCATTTCAACTCTGTTGTTCAAAATCATCACAGCTCAGATAATACCACATGAGGTTTCCTGCTTTCAATTTGTTTGGTTTTTTACTAAAGTTCAAAGAAGTTGCAGACAGAAGCCCGCTCCATACTGAAAGAATTAAGTTATTTAAGGGTTGTGATTCTAAGGATTCAAAAAATCAAGTTTTTCAGCTTGTTTTCAGCCACCCCTTCCATGTTAAAAAGGTATTGACATTTCAGTGTATGGACTATGATACAGTTATTAAGTTTCTGACATAGTTTACTCCATAGAACATCTGCCACATCCAGTGAACATTACAGGCTCCCCTTGGGGATGAATCAAGATTGTATATGTGAAGAAGGCTGTTGTCTGTCAGATGCCCACTTCAGTCATTGCAGAATTTTGAAACTATGCTGTGAATGTGGGAGGGGACTGCAAGGAAGACGGGGGGAGCAAAGGCTCTTCTATTTAAAGAGCTGAACACTAGCTTGGCAATCGGCTCTCAGACCTTCCTCTGCCGCAGACCATCAGTGAAATACATGGCTTTTTACTCGAACCTGACATTTCACCCTTTCCCACTAATTGCATGTCTCTCCTTTTTTGCAGGCCTGCCTTATTTCTAAGGTCTTATTCAGAAAAGAGTTTTGCCCCCTCCTGCCCCCAAGTGTTAAACTTTTGCTTTTCCCGTCTGAAGCATTACATGCCCTGAAAAAAAAACCCTGGGCTAATCTCACATTAAGCATCCAAAAATCAGCGGTAACTTTTGACCCCATCTCCATGCCACATCCCCATTTCACAAACAGAAAGTTACTACTGTATCTCATGGGGTCGTGTTGTTCAGCCACTCTGACTTCAACAACAAGCACGAAGGACATGACTGACAGGAAAGTAACAGGTCTGTGTTCATGGCAGGCTTGGAATAGTGTGAGATAGATAAGGCATGAGGCCATACATTGAAGTTAAAAGTGAGGAGTAAAAAAGCATTCGGGGAGAATTGACTGTTCTGTGCACTGAGGGCGAACTCGCACAGATGCATCACTTGAACAATACCAGCATTTGGTCCATTTGTCACATCGCAGCTCTATCAGGCAGGCTGAGAGGCAAATTGATTCTTATTTTAAACAAGCACTTTACAAGAGATACCCATCAAGGGAATATTAGATTTCAGAACTATTTGGATGAAGGCAGAAATAGGCTGACCTGTGCTAACCAAACACTGCTTCAAACACACCAAGCAGCATGTGACCACATCTGAAATTCAGATCAAGAAAGTCGAAAGGAGCATGCAGAATATCCCAGGCAGAAATGAGAATAAAGGAAATTTGAAGAAAGTAAAGACACACTTAAATACAGAAACACTGCAAAGATCATTGTTGTTCTTCCTAAATTCTGCATAAATCAACTTAGCGTGATTCCTTCCAACCGGTACTTCTTGGAGACCGTTTTATTTGCAACATACGCATTTGGAATACAGATTTTATTTTAAAGTTAATATACTGTACAAAACTGCTAAAGCTCAAGAGATTTTTACCCCCCGTGTAATTTGATGCAAGAACAAAAGCGCATGAGCTTAAAAAGCACTTTTCGTATTAGAAGCCTACAAATTAGCTTCTTTTATTTCCAGTGACAAAGTAAATCATCATCTTTGTGAAGATGCATAATATCAAGGCCTATGATTCACTCTTGAACTGCATATGACCTTAACATCTCCGTCTGCTCATCATAATAGCGCAAGGCCTCTCCAACCAGCACGAGCTTGGTTTTCAGAAACATAAATCAGAAGACATAATAGCGGTAATTCTCAGTATGGTGGGGAAAGCATTCAGCAGAAAGTGTCAACAACAGTGGTACTACAGACAGGGTACAGGAACTTAATAAGTTGGGGGAAAAAGAACTGCTCTGTTTTCTCAAGCAAGGAGCATGTTGCTATTCTAGAAGAATTCTCCCTACTAAGTATGAAAAGCATTAGTTCCTGCTTACATCCAAGGACAAAATTGATGACAAATAAAACTACACATCAAGGCATACTCATGACAGGAATGTGCTCTGCTCCATGCAATGATGAAGGCAATAATAATAATAATAAAAAAAAGCATCCGTATGGCCGTCTTGGGGTTGTTTTTCAGTAAAGTATATGCTGATGGTACATCTGCAGAGTACTTCCAAATTTCAACAAGTGACATGCAAAATTAAGTCTGAGATGAAGATTTCTGAATCAAAGTAAAAACAATTTTTGTAAAATCACTAACAATTACACATAACCCAGATCTCTTGAATCATTCATTTCTTGAAAAAGTGACCGAAACATTTGGCCACAGACTGAAACATCAAGATCTAGGCAAAACTGCACTGACATATTTTTTCAAGCGTCAAAAATATATCAGGCTGTCTTACACTCCAGAATAAAAACTTGGCCAGTCAGTTGAATGTGCCTCACTCAATGTGCAATAATATGTAAAAAACAACAAAAACAATGGAGAAAAAAACCCAACCAAACAAAACTCCTAAAACCCTAAACCCAACACCCCTAAGAAACAAGGCCCCTTCCAGGCTCTCTATGTAGTCCACTTCAACAAGATACTCAAAAGTGACCTTTAGAATACCTATCTTTAAAGGGAAAAAAAATAAAAATTCAATTAATCTGTAATTATTTGTAAAGAAAATGCATTTAGATTTTAAGTTGCAAGAAGGAAGGGCGAGTTTAAGCCCTCTGTATGTCCCAGGCAGTGGAGCAGCAAAGCCTGGCTGCCCACAGGGTCAGACACACACAACCAGGATCTTCCCAGCTGGATCAGAAGCACAGGGAAGACGACACGCCGGTCCCAAACCACACAGATCTCTTCATGACTTTTAATCAGGGCGTCTCTACAGTCAAAAGATGTAAAAAAATTTAATAACGCTATAACCTTCTTCACTGCAGAGATAGTCCTTCACGGCAGTCAAGCAACTTTGCTTCAGAGACCTGGGAAATACGAAAGTGGCATAGGAGAACAAAAATTCCAGATCAATAGATTAAAACAATTGAGTTCTCCCAGCACCCGGGTTGCACATCTCTGCCAATATCACGTCATACGTCACCTGCTAGAATAAACAGTCTGAAATTTTTCAGACTGAACAGCGTTTAGCTTTATCTGCTAGTTTGGAACAAAAGCCAGACATAAACTGAACATAAAATGAAAGCCAGTATATGGTGACCAGGATTAAATCCAAATTGCCAGAGATCAAAGTGGCAAAAAATGTCTTTTATGGATAATGCATTCATCTCTGTTATGATAATTTTCATAGAATAGTATCTGTTGAGTTCAAAAGAAGCATTTCATTAACATCTGTCAAGTATACAAGTGTGTGAATAAAAGATAAGTAGGATCAGAAAAAAAACAGACCACAATAAACCAAGAATCTATTTCCAACTCTTTATCAGCCTTGATTAGCTAACTGGGGAAAAACTGAAGCCAAGCTGTAAGAGACAGCGGTAAGTTTTGAAAATGTGTGTCCTGTGATAACATGATAGCTTTTCTTTCCAAACATACATGCAAGGTACTAGAGCTGAGGATCAGTTAGTAATTCACTTCTTTTTCCCAAACCCAAAAGTTACATTTTTTTAATGTTAATTTATAGTTTATTATGTTATTACTTGTGTTAACTGGAATGATTTCCTTAATATCTTTGTATTTGCTGATATCCTGACAGGTAAACTGCCTTTCTGCCAAAGAAAAAACAAACCCTTCTTTTCTCTTCTTCAGGTAATTTCAATTTAAAGTAAGTAGCTACAGCTACATTAAAATAACTTTTATGGACACTTCATTCAAGTGGATTTAAAACATAAAGGTCAAGAAATCATGTGTTGCAAAAAAAAAAAAAAAGATTTTCTTAAACTTTTTGTCTTTAAGCTTGCCTTTTTTTTTTTTTTTTTTTTTTTTTTTTTTTTTTCTTCAATAAGGCATACAATATCCAAGTCCTTCAACAACCTTAGAATACTTCATTCTCAGCAAAACTTGACCAAGATTTCTATATTTCAAACATATTACATGCCTAGGGGTTCTGTGCAAATAAAACTGATGGCTTGAAGGACAGAAACCCAACTTAGTACTCTTACTAAAGAAGCATACAGTGTGTGTTCAACCACACTATTAGTCACCAGAGAACCCACGCAGGTGAGCCGCAGAAAAACAGACTGAAATAGCTCTAAGTGTAGCAGAACATAAGATTTTATCTGCACTTCCTTCCTAAAATAAAGACATCAAAAATGAACTAGAAATTATGACAAATCCTAAACTTTCTTCAAGATGTTATAAAAATTGTACCAAAGCGGTTTCAAAGGATGTCAAATCCCTCGGCTCATGAAAGATGCTGGCAGAGAAATAGCTTGGGAGCACTAAAACTCTTTTCAAAAGGAGTACTGTATTCTGACGGGTAGGGGAAATTTTTTTTCAGCGTTTTGTTTTATTCACCTACTTCACTTAGGTAGTAAGAGTCAAATTCTGATTGACACTTCGTAAGTAGAAAAAAATGTTCTCTCTGTTCTTCTATCATATGAACAAATATTACAGGTCAGGGCAAGATACTAGTTCTCAAATAATGACCAATATTAATCAGGAAAAAATAATTCAGTTCACTACCTATGGGTTATGCTTTATCTTGTTTAATATCCAATTTTAAGACAAAATTACTTTTTGGTAAACTTTATTATTCTTATGACAATTGTATCTAGCTGAAAAAAGATCACATGCTTCTAATACTTTTTTCATTGAAGCCCAATTTGACAAATCTCAACTGACAACCGGCTATTAAACATACATTATTTGTCATGTCCTATTAAAAGGAAAAGAACTATCTGAATAGAGGCATGTTAATATGCAACAGTTTGAGAATATACAGCTAATGCATAAACATCTTGAGATGCAAGTGAGTCTCTCCCAATAGGTAGATAAATTAACTACAATGTTAAGAATAATTAAATATTTAGAGGTTTCCTACAAAATTTTTTATAGCTAGTGACTTAACCTGTCAATGCATACATGTCTAACTACAACTGAACTACTACCCAGGGAAACTGAAGACGACTTTGGCATGGGATGGCCAATTGCTTATTCAAACCACACAGCCCTTTCCCTCTTCCCTCCCTACCATCTTATTATTTTGCTGTACTTTCTCAGAGGCACCATCTACTTCCTCAACCAACTGCCAAATGAACTATACCCAAGCAGAGGAAATAAAATTTTAACTACGGTAATCTGAAACAATTTGATATACTCTGGCAAACAGTGATGAAAGAGCTACTCAAGTGTTATAAACAAGAAGTAGGTTTTATTTGAAAAAGTTAGTGGCACCATTTAACTCTTCCAACATTGCAATTCTTAGTTTGAGAAGCATCATGGAGGACAGCAGAGTACTGCTTAGGAGAATTTGCCCATACTATTCTAAAAAAAAGCACACAAATGCAGAAAACATATCCAAAACTGTAAGAAGCATATGGAAAACGAATAAGGATACTTATCACCACAACTGAAAAATGCTCCTCTACAGTCCTCTGAATATCTTCTCCAATGAACAAGATTATTAGGTTAGAGAAGTAAAAAAAAAAGTTTGAACTGTCTTCTTCTTCAGTTCTCTTTCCTTAACCTTGGTTTAGCTCGTTAGTGATCCTTAGTTCATTAATGCCCTATAGATCAAAATTATTTGAATAAAGGAAAATATATGAAGAACATCAAGAACAGTAACAGAAGAAAAAGAAAGTATTAAAGACACAGGAGAAGACAGGAAAAATGGGAAAGAAATGCAGAAAAACTAATTTTAATGCAGAAAGAACAGATGGCACTAAACCCAGTACCTGGAAAATCCATTAAGACCTCAAGAGTGTCATTATTTGTTATGTGAGCATACAGCCTGCAGACTTCAATTGGACTATTCCCATGAGTAAAATGACATGCTTGCCAGGTTAGTTTTAATATCATGGATAAGAGCCTATATCCTACCTCTACCATAAGCATTTTCCTATCTACACGTATATTTTCTGTTCCTCTAACATTTACTGATTAGACAATATAAACATGTACCCAGTTATTAGAACGATTCTGCACATTAAAATGTGTTAAGACTAAAACCACAAATGCAAATCTTATGCTTTCATTAATGAAGCTTGCTGAACACCTGAAGTCAACTGCTGTTAATATAAAACAAAATGACTTAATGTTTTTGAAATGAAACCATTGTTAATATAAGGTAAAAATTATATCTGAAGTGCTTTGCTTACACCAGTGCAATGAGATGGAATTTGATGCAAGATACTACTTAGGATTTTTCCTATTGAAGAGACGCGCTATTTCACATGACAGATGGGAGCAGGAAACCAAGGAAAACTCTCCAGGTTCCTATTATAAAAATCCAGTGCACAAAGGAAAAAAATAAATAAAAAAATAAATTAAAAAATAGTCTGCATTTCCAGTACATAGGTGCTTTTGCAGGTCCCCAAGATCACTGCTTTAAGTAAAACAAATGTCTCTCAGTCTGCCAGCCTGCACTGTCATGGGAGACCCCTCTCTGCAACCTGCCATCCACTGCTTCATCACTTTGTGAGTTGAATTTGCATGAGTTATTTGATATTAATTCTTGTCCAAGCATTAGGAAACCTTCCTCCAAAGGTTTAACCTGTGACAAGCCTCCTCATTACTTCCAAGTCCAGAAAAAGGACACGAACTCTTTGTTTCTCTACGGGCAGACATCCTATGTACTTTCTGGTAGATGGCCACTTTTTCAGGCAAGAGCTCATACCCCAGTGACATGATTAGTCTGAGATATTTCACTTGTGCCATTGTGTGCCACAAACTTGTCTCCACACCCAGAGCCTGAGGGATGAATTCTCCTGTTACACACATTTTGACACCCTGGAAGATTTTAATAGGTTTACCAGGCACCAGCTGTGAGCCAATCTATCTTGCTGGCAGCCGCAAGTACCAGACTGCTTTATGCTTTCCTTTTCTTCAGTGTCCAGGTAATCTTTGTTTTTGGAACTTTCTGTGAATGTTAACAGCATCAATCATGCATCAACAGCAAAGACATGTGGCAACAAGAGCGCAGAGCTGCCAGAAGCAAAGAACTTCTCACCAAAGAAATTCTTCTTACCAAGTCCTGAGGGAAGGAGGGAAGGAGGGAAGGAGGGAGAAAAAGACCAAAATAAAACCCACAAACACACCCACACACTACAATCCCCCCAAACCCTGTAGCTGCTGGAAACCTGTTCCCTAATCAAGCCCTTTCACATTTCTAATCCTCAACACTATCTCTGGACCTGGTAATTTCTCTTTTGTGTAGCTATTCTTAGCTGTGTGCAGAAATGGAGTAGTACTATCATAGCCTTTTTATTTTGAAAAGATTTTCTCTATTTAGAATGACTTTGCAGTGGGAAATACTAGAGAGGAAAACAAGCCACATGCAAACATTCCCTGTCTGCTTTTCACAGTGCAATAAGACAAGTGCTAATTCTGTTGCAAGCCCTACTAGAGATATTTCCCCTCATGCAGTGTCTCCTTCATGCTTTACTAGCAGGCACTAAGGTGGCTAAAAAATCTCACCCTTTAGCTTATCTCTTACAGTTCGCAATTCGCCTACCCCTATATGAAGAGCAGCTTGCTTCTGAGGCAGGGCTAGTAACCTCCTGACTGACAGCCAATGGGTTAGCAACAAAAATCTACTCATGCCCACATGGATTTTTTCACTGAAGACTGAACTAAGTTCAAAATAAGCATGCAACAGAAACGTAGGAAAAAAGGAAAAACAAAGACTACAAGGATAACGCAAAAAAATTTAGCTTCAGCTACGGTTGATTCAATCTGTCAATCTAAAATAAAGGGATAAGAAAAATAAGAACAGAATTAGTTGACCAGATATACAATGCAGACAAACGAACACAAAGGATGACGAGATCTCTTTTTGCATTAAGTTGGGCCATCAACTTCAGAATGAGAAAAAACAGTGGAAAAGTGATTTGGATTTGTCCCTTTCAGCATGATTCACAACACTTACTTTAGCCTATGAAAAACCTCTCTTCAAAGACACTGCTGAGGTGGCAACAAGAAAAAAAAATTGAGAGGTTTTAGAAAAATACATTTTAGCAACAAGTAGGAAGGACTCTTTAAGACTACATTAGATACTGTCTCTTACTCAGATTAAAACTCTTGTTTGATGGAAAGATTTGATTTGGCGTTTTTCAGTACTATGATTCTTGTAAATTCAGTTTATTTTAAAAGTATTTATCTCATCATGTTGCCATACTTCAAATTAAACACCTCTCTCTCACTGTATTCAGAAATATATACACATCTGTTGCCTTTGCTCATTATTTATGTCAGCATGTATTTAAGGGCTGCTGTAGAGACAAATACTTCTGTGAATTAAAGCCTCAGCATTTTTTTTAAAGAAAGCATACCTATAATATTTACCATGAAACTGCAATTGTTGTAACACAGAAATCCAGGTTCTTGACAAGATCACGAACACCAAAAAGTTTTGGAGGAATACAATTACCTTTGTAGAAACCATGACTTGACTAGTAAGAGCCTGTTACGTACCCAGAAAAAACTTCAAAGAAAAATTAACAATCACTTCCCTGACTATTATTTTTGTATGACAATTCAGATCTTCTGCCAATCCTACTCATTCACGAAAATAACACATTGCTCTTTGTTAAAACATTTTGAGAGTTCTTAATCTATTGAATAAACTTAAAATACAGAAATCAAAAGTAGAACCTAAGGTATTGAAAAAAAGCTATGTATGAACTTGTTTTGAAATATTTATTAAAATATTGATGTTTAAGTTCAAATCAATATTAATCTCAAGCTCATTCTTCAAGTCTAATTTTAGACTTGTACAAAATTCCAGTGAATGTATGTGAACATTTTCTTTTGTGACATTTTTACACCACCTATATGCAGCTGATTTCATGATAAACAGTGAAGTTCATGTGTTGCCTGGTGGTATTAGGTAACTGAACACAATGGGGACACATCCACCACAAATTAAATAGAGTGTCAATTACTCATAACTCATTTAAGTTCAATGTATTAGCTCATACGTGTACATCCCTGCCCCAGGCCCCATCTTCGTCTTCACAGTTACACGCTGTCGTCAGCAAGTGGTAGAAATGTAATAGCACAAAGCTGAGATATTTAGATATTCCACCCCCCGATGCCCCCCAAGAAATAATTAATTCATTTTTCACTGAACAAATTCACCTAGAGAACTTCTTAAGGCACCAGGACGGCCAGAGTCCCAGTAAGGAGATGGCCCCAACGCACTCTGCAGAGCACAGCAAGTTCACCCTGCCTGTGCAGAGTTTGCTGGGTATTAAGAAGCTCCAAGCCAAAGGTCTTCAGTCACGGTTGTGCATATCCCAGCTCCTCTGCATTTAAATGGCAAGAATAAGGTCCTATGTTGCACGCATTTTGCCTACAGTTTTCCAAGTGGACATTTTCTTTTTGTCATAATGGAGAGCACACAGCAAAGATTGATTTAGTCAAAATACTTGCTAGAGCTCTATTTACACAGAGTTAGAGAAGGAAGTCTCAATCTTGATGAGATCAGAGATGCATATCGGGTACATAAAAGCTGCATTTATAAGCTGAGATGACAACAGTCTACCATTCAGCAAGAGAGAATGGCAGGATTCAGAGCCCAAGCCAATTAAGCATCATCACCTTCTTTCCATCTGGCAGATAGACTGCAAAAACACTTAATTAAGGAACTTGATCTCTCTGCCGCATCTAAAATAATACAAACTTTTGGCATTTTCAGCCTTTGCATTTTTAGCCTATATAATGCAGCCACCCAAACAAACACCATCTATGATGTGTCAGTTCAGTTATACTGGCATTTGTGTAATGGGCGTACTTCAAGGCTGAAATACAGGGATTGAGCCCAGAAAACTGTGCGCCGCATGGTTTGATGGGGATACATGCATTTATGGTGAATTAGAACTGTGAATTATCTGAAATATGACCAAAAATTTTATTTAATCAGAGGCTTAATATGTACCACAAATGTATGTAGCCGTAGTTCTCTCTGAACACACAATTTTAAGTTGGAGTAAATTCAAATAACTCGACTCAGATAGTTCTCCAGAATAGAAATGTTAGTGGAAAAAAAAAGTATGTAGAAATTAGCAAAAACAGCATCTAGTTTCTTTACTTTTAAAGAATCCTATATATTTCTAAGTTACAATGTAAAAGTTACTAGCCACTACACAAAAGATATTGTTGAGTGGCTACATGGCCACTTCTTACAAGAAACCTACTGGTGATGAGTTATCTCTGTAAATGAACAAAAAATAAGTTTATTCAGAAGACGTCCTTATTTGGTGGTAATGTGTTTTGTCTTTTTTGTTTAGTTTTGTTTTGGGTTTTTTTAATTTAGGAGCAGGGGGAAATGTAGCCTTTAATAGACCCCTTCAGTTGAATAACTTCTAGGTGAAGTCAAAGCTGAGACTCAAGAGCTGCTCATAAGCCCTAGAACCCCCAGTGGCAGGTTTAAGATCATAGCTGTAAAGCATTTCACCATTTAAATTAAAACAAGAACCTTTTAACAAGAAGTAAGGTAAAATTTTAGGGAAGTACATAAAAATGTTAGCAAACAGAAAAATTAATAAGCATATTTGAGATATCTATTAGCCATATACTATCAAGCCACTCTTAAAATAACCCCTCTGGCTCAAAATACACCTGCCTTTCCAAATGAGACAGAAAACTGAAAAATGAAGTGATCAGTGGAAAACATTCTACATGATAACATTCTGACTCTCTAAAGAATTTACCAAATATGGGCTTACCTTTACTTGGTGCTGATTTTCTCACAGAAGCTACATGGTCTTCAGAGATAGCAAGACGTCTTAGCACATCAGCCAACGCTGCTTTTAGCACAGTGATTTCATCTTCTTGTTGCTGTACTCTCAGCTCCAGGGCTGAAAGACGGTCCTGGACATCAGATGTACTCGCAGCTGAGATGCTGTCATCTGTACAGTGGGAAAGCAGTAGAAAGAGGCATTTAACTGTTTTGTTCTAAACTAAAAGCCATAGAAAGAAGCATTTACAGCACGAGTATGTCTCTCCCATCATTCTGAAGTACCGACGATTTTCAAACATGTTCAGGCAAAGGTGGAGTGGATATTATGTTAAATGTATCAAATTAATGCGTCAAGACAGAAACGTTACTAATCTTTAGCCTAGACAGAAGGCTTAAGGAGTGTGGCCCTGTTACAACAGGAAAAGGAAATGTATTTTCTGTTAAAATAGTGTAGAAAGAAGGGCATGCTTAACTATAGAAGGAAGACTGAAATTAATCTTATTTAAATAGCCAACTGAATTAACTAAAAAGGTATAAAATTGTGGTCAAATTTCGCAATATTTTCTTTTGGAACTGTTGAAGAATTTTAAGTGTGATCCTTAATAAAGTTGGAAAAAAAAAAAAATAAAAACTGCAGTTGAACATCCAAGTATTGCTAGCCATGACCTAATTGCATCAAGTGGCAATCTCAACTTAAATGGTCTAGATCCGAGTTCTTAACTCCAATTCCTTCTCTTTAACTTTTTTCACATCACCACCCTGCATGTGCCAAAAAAGTATATGACATTATAACAGTTGGCCTGAGGTGAACAGAAAATAAATACGCTACAAAAAGGTTCCAAAAATCTGTTTGGCCACACAGAGATAGATTAGCATTGAAGGCATAATCCAGCCAAATCTATTCTTCAGTGGTAAAAAGGAAATTACAGCTTCTGCATACTCTTCGCCTTTGACAGTTCTTTGCATTATTTCTGCCAAGCCAAAGTAACACATAACAGATTTTTGTATTTGGCTGTTCCAATAAATCACTGGCCAACCATTAAAAAACCCCAAAACATAAAAGAATATGTTGCTCAATCACAAGGTACTGAATTCCTTATCCATCCCGATCTAGGCTTACTAAAAACTCAGGAAGGAACTTCTAATACAGGTTTACAAAATTTACCTGTATTATACAAACAGACAGTATAAGTCCATATTCTATGAAATATATACAAAGAGCAAATTTATATGTGAGGGTAAAGAGCTGGTATTATTACTGCAATTACATACAACCTAAACTTTAATTCACTATTCTTACGAAGACATACTAAGGGGGGGAAAAAATGTTAATATAAGCCACAATCCTAAAACTCTTTTTTTCACTAAAAAAACCCCTTAATCTTTGAAATACTTGCATAAGAGTACTTTTAAAATAAATGTAAGCAAAAGAAACACTGAGCCAAACCCCTCCAATGAATTAAATATGAAAGAGATTAAGGTATTTAATGCCAACTTCCATTCAGTTAAAACATGATACTCACTACTGAACGACCAAGAATTGAACCAATCAAAATAATCACAATTAATACTTTCATAACACTAACAAAATTCCTACAAGGAATTAGTAAAACAAACTAATATTAGTAGTGAAATGTACTCACAATTATTACAAAACTGAAAGGAACAGTTAAGATTACTTTGATAAAACAATTCCTACAAGAAGACAGTTTTGCATATTGATTTAATTCACTATTTGGTTAAACGAAAAGCAGAAGTGTATCACTTCATGATTAATACTATTTTGATTCAGGCTAATAAACAACAAGAACTGCAGAGGAATTAACAAGGCAGGCAATCAGACTGAGATCCGGAGACAAAAGATCAGAACAACTCTGGACAAAATGCTTTTAATATCACCAGCCACAACTGTACCTCCTATATGCAGAAAAGTTATTTTAATGACTCTACAGCTTAGCATATCTGATGCTCTCTCGACAGTACTTTATAAATCCAGACCAGGTGACAGCTACCCCAGGTTTGGAAGGACTGTGTAAGATTCTTTTATTAGAACCCCCATTTTCAAAACATAAAACTCCCATCTGTTTTAAGAAGCTAGCAGAAGTTCCTACAAGCACACGTACCTATGCAGCATATAAGAAGGAACTAAGGTAAATTTACATAAATTAATTCATGAAGAAAAGGTTTTATTCTAGGGAAGTAAATGGACTGAAAGTACCACCATATAATTCACACTTCTCCTATCCTTACAATATTAGCCTTTAAATATATGCAATGGACCAGTCCAAACGAACGTTGCAGAAAACAGAGACAATTATTTTCAAAATATTATGATCTTTATATCTCATCTTACACTGGAGTACTAGTCCAAACACAGAAGAGAGAAGTTTGACACTTCCTTTAAAAAAAAAAAAAAAAAAAAGACAAAAAAAAGAAAAAAAGAGAAAGCTTAATTTTTTCCTTTTTTGCCTGCCAAAGCTCTCAATTAATGAACTATTAAAAGGTCCTATAATGGATAAATTATGGATAAATTCCCAGGCTGTATAAATACACAGATTACTATAAAACATTTGTAAAAGCAGTAAGTAGATATGTTAAATCAGCATTTTAGAAGCCAGACATTACTGTGTTCCCAATGTGGAGTCCAAATAATAGTAATTACCAAACCAGGAAAGGCTCCACTGTTGGTCCGTCTCGCCGATGAGCACAGATGCAAGCACTCTACCAGAGTGCTAGCTGGCTGACATGGGCATCTTTTTTCCCCACCAACTATTAACATCGACTACACTGCTTCTGCTGAACTCCAGCACCCCAAAAAAGGGGCATATTAGATGGCTCCTACAGCTCCCAAAGCCACAATTATGTCACTAACTTCAAAGGTGAACAGTAGAGCAAACCTTTCTGCCTGGTAAGGGTGAGCTGCAATGCTTTTACTTCCTCAACACATCAAACCGGATGGTAGAGGAGTTGGCCAACTCTGTGACCCATGCTATGGAGGCTTAATCCCTAGACATGGCATGGAGAGGCAGAAGGACCCTTAAACTCAACTTCATTGCAACAGCTTGTCAGAGGTTGTAGCTCTATAAGTGGGGCATGAGTAGGAAATCAAGAAGGTTAAGCCACTTAGCTGATTCAAAAATAGGCGAAACAATGGGCTACATGTGTATGATGGGAGAGAAAAGGTTTCAAGCCACCAGCGGCCGCTTTGCACTGCAGGGAGGGCACAGGAGACATAGCAACTGAAAGAAGTTGGACAGCAAGATTACTTGGAAATCAAGAATATTTTGGTTCATCAAAGAATACAGTAGCTCACTGAGAAGACGTTTTATTGTTCTTTATCACTCTACAGAAGCAGCATCTGTTTCAAGTGATGACAACCATACATTACACCGGCAACTATTAGAGAATTAAAATGAATGATTCCCAACCCAAATACCTCATCCATGACAGCAAATATTCAACTAAACTCCAACATGCCCTTCTTGGCAGTGCCTTGAAAAGTCAGTCAAGTAGGGATTAGCTTAAAAGAAGATGCCTTGAAAATAAACACTACTGCAATCTTTGAAATCATTTTGACAAATCTGCACAATGCAAAACTATACTTTTTTTTTTTGCCGTAGAAGTTTTCAAAATCTCTTCCAGATTTCTTCTTCTGTTAAAAATACATTCTTATAACCTAAAGAACTACTTCAAAAGAAGTTTAAACAAAAAGCTTCCTTCAAGGGCATGCCCTTCCCCCTTCAGAAGTGAGAGAGCTCTTATGCACGTACAAAGTCAGTCACTTAAGAAGCAGAAGTCCTCTCCTCCTTTCCTCTTCTCCCACTCCTAAACATCTGGCCTTTCCTGCGTGCTGTCTCAGCCATCTATCCAGGCCTTCCATGAGCCAACTCTTGATTTACTAAACCAGAGGGAGATTTATTTATTTATTTATTTCAAGACAGAAACCAGATTAGGGCATATAGCAAGACATTTGTAAGTGTAACTGACTACTGATTCATTTACTTAATTCATTTTTAGAAGACCTTTTTAGTCACCTGGTTATCTTTATTATACCAAAATAGCATCCTTTCTGATGTGTTGGTCACATTTCCCAAGGTGTCCATGACCTATGCCTTCAAGGTAGCCACTGGGAACAAGATTCATTGCAAAAAACCCACCATCTGCAGTGCCTGCTGGTAGTAGTGAGGAGACATCCACACAGATGTGGATCTAAGGTCCTTCAATCTTGAAAGTATTTTAAGATAAGAGTGAGTATTGGTACTCAAATGACAGCAAAAACATGCTATATTTAAACATACAGTACTGTAACTTTCAAAATAAGGTGTCTTGTTATTTTATCATAATTCACTAGTTTGATTTTTAATTTTGGCCATTAAAACATCAATTCTTCCCTGCTGTTGGAGTAAGCAGGGATGTATATGGGATGCTTGTATTCCGTACTCATGAGACATCTGGATGACCGTAAAAATTAGGGTTCATTTTTCATAGCCAATGAACAGCATCAAACAGACGCGTTACGCTGTGTGGGACTCCTCACAGTCACCTGCGTCAAACCACTCCCAGCAGATTGAACAAAGCAGCAGCTCAAACCGCCCCTTAGACTTTAGCCAGGAACTTTGAAGGGGGTATCCAGCACATAGCGATGGTACTTAACAAACCTCCCAACCCACGTGTCACTCCTCACATGTCACCAACCAGGCACGTGAGAGTAACAGCGTCTGAAAAGCATCACCCTTCATCACTCACTGCCTAGGAGAAATTTGAACTGGCTCCATTTGACAACAATGTATCTCACTACTGAACCATCTATTTTGGGCCCCCTCAACAATTCCAGAGCATCCATTATCACCTTTCTGAGTGATTCCTGCCAGCTCCGACTAAACATAAGTAAGGGCTTCACATAAGTAAGGGCTTCACTTTAGACATAAGCAACATTTCAGAAAAACAAATTCTATAAACTCCAGCACATGGAAATTTAAACCACGGGGTGGAAAATCCTACATTTTATCCAATAAAGCCACACAAACCACAGGTATTTTTAAACCCCTGCCTGCCAAGGCACCCACACAATTTTCTATGTTTTCCCCAGTGTTATGAGTCTTTTATTACAGAAATGCAACAGAAATTACTTGGACCGGTATAAAGATCTGGCTATTTCAAGAAATAATTGGCCCAAAAGAACCATTTCTCACTAGGACTATGATCTGTCATGCGTGCAAGTAGTATTTGCACAACTTGTAATTTTTATTCTGAAAAGCAGGGAATAATTTGACTCTAGATGAGGCTTATATTTCCAGAGAGATAACTGACATATTTGTTTTTCTTACCCTGTTAAGTGAAAGAAAATTCTCTGCAGTTTTCTGCAGCTCACTTGTCTTAAGACTAGCTTATAAGAGGTGCTTATAAAAGATCAGGAATTCTGTTCCGTATCTCTAATAAAGAATTCTCTTAAGAAAAAAAAAAAAGCAGAACTAAGACTCTACGCCTTAGCCCAGAGTATCTCCTTCACCTCCTCCAAATGTCAGCACACACACAAATTATCTTGGTTTTGGAAAGGACGTGAGTCATGGAAGGAACGTGAGAACGGGAGTTAACACACACAACACAAATGTGGAAGACTGAAAAAGTTTCCCCGTCCTTTTCTTCTCCCCCTCCCCCAAATGATACTGTATTCACTTCTGATGTGTCCCTAGAAGCTAGATGTGGGGGCATGGAAGTGGAGTGCGAAGTTGTCCCCAAGTTTTCCCTTCCTACAAATGCAAGACTGTCCCTTAACACTCTGGATTACTCCACATATTTTTTTTTTTAATTTCCTTTCCTACTTTTTCACTGTCTTTCCCTAATTTCCCAATTTTTTGATTCAGAATTAAAAACAATGTACTGCTTGATCTCACATTAACTATTGAAGACAAAGGCAAAAGATCTTTCTGTACTTTCTTGTAGAACAATAATGCAGATCCTTTGAGATGGGTACAGATAAGTCACTGAGTGCAGACAGTGGTCCCCAACTCATGGATCTCAAATATGCGGCATTGTCAGTACTTCCCAAACTAGTTAAGCCTTGTATTTTTCTCTTCCACAGACATTTCTTCAGTTTTTCAGGAAGAACACATGTTGTCACACACTACTCATTTGCTCAGGATTAATGCTGCACGAGGACCACCACGTTGAGAAAACTGTCCTTGTGCAGCTCATTAGATTGTTTAATATTTCATAGTCCAATCTTATTTTAGTCCCCTACATGCTAGTTAACAAAAAAAAAAAAGCTGTATTACTCTCCACTAGCCTTTCACAAGCCACTTGAAACACAAGTCCACAGTAACCACTAAGTTTATTTGCACAGATCCTACTGCAGAATCAGACCATAAAATGAATGCAATGACTAGTGGTAGTGCCTCAAACACCAAAAGCGATCAACCCAATGGCTGATCTGCATTTTTAACCATAAACTATATAAAAAGATTGTTTATTATTCACTTCAAAATATAGCAGTGCAATCCACCATGTTAACTCTCTACATCGCTCTCTACAACTACCTGAAAGGAGGTTGTAGCGAGGTGGGGGTCAATCTGTTCTCTGAAGTAACAAGCGATAGGATGAGAGGAAATGGCCTCAGGTTGCGCCAGGGGAAGTTTAGGATAGATATGAGGGAAAATTTCTTCACAGAAGGGGATATTAAATAGTGGAACAGGCTGCCCAGGGAAGTGGTGGAATCACCATCCCTTGGAGGTATTTAAAAGACAGGTAGACGTGGTACAGAGGGATGTGGTTTAGTGGTGGTTTTGGCAGTGTTAGGTTCATGGTTGGACTCAATCTTAAAGGTCCCTTCCAACCTAGGTGATTCTATGATTCTAACTGATGGATACACATCTTGGCCATAAAAAAATCCCAACAAACCAGTAACAAAAAACCCCAACCTTCACTCAAGTCTGACAATCTAGACTGCGCCCAAAAACCTCAGTCAAAACCCAGACAGGAATATAATTTATGCTGTTAAGAATTTATGCATGACTTGAATAAATGTAAACTGGCCCATCTGGAATAGATCTATACAAATATATACAGATCTGTATAGACAATCATACACCCCAAAACTCAATTAAAAAAAGAACAAAATAAAAAAACCAAACAACAAAAATGGACCATAAACTATACATTTAAATCATCGAAGCATTGCATTAAATTTTAAAAGAAAACAAAGATATATAACAACACTGGACAAAGCTTCCTTAGGACTTTTCAATTAAGCACAACACATACACAACTGCAGTGTTTTGTCTGTAGATGATCCGTAAGAAGATTTTACCCTAGCACATGGCTATTCTGCAATGCAATAGTCACTACTGATCTTTGCTGTTTGTGGACTGCTTTATGGTTCACTTGAAGCAAGTTCATGTCTGTGAGCCTACTACTGCGCCATTACATTATAGAGAACATCACCTCTGTTTTCAGGCAGTCTCACTTTAAAGGGTGGATCTGACACCTAAGATGATCTACAGCTTCATGCCTCATAATTAGTAGTTCTATTTGTGTATGCTAAAGAGATTTGTGCACGTAGGCTTTCAGATCTTTTTTTTTTTCCTGGCATGAAAAAGCAAGGGAAGGAGAAAGATTAAGAAATGATACAAAAACATCCTGAAAAAATAACTTCATAATAACCACAAATTACAGCTGTTACGACAAAAATATTTTTGTAATAATCCTTTGCATCTGCTGCTGTAAACATTCATATTATTTTTGATACAGATAATCTAGCAATATATCAGCACGAGTTTCACAGGGCATGACTCCACCCATGCTGTGTTTGACCAACATGAGTGTTCCACTTGCTTAAGTTCCCCGTAACTGCATTATTTATTGGGCACGCAAGTTTTAAGAAGAAACAGATCAGACTTTATACTTGCCGACACTAGTTTTGATATGTAGGCCGGGAAAACAAAACAAAGCCAACGCTTACACACACTTCTCATATTTGACATTGGTATCCATATAATTACTTGAAGAGGCAAGTAATTATGCTGGCTCTCTCATGTATCCTTCCCCAACTGCATACTTCGTATCAGCTCCACCTCCATTAAGATGAATCTCAACAGTAAGACCATTCACAGAATTTTCACCACCCACTACTTAAAAGGCCTTGTGGTTTTTAAGTATTTTTCTACCCTTAGCTTTGCTTAGCTCTTGATGCTCCTGATACCGTTCTGAAGCTCAAGACTCTTCAACGCTTGGCCTTCAACCAGCAGGACACACCCGTATCTTCCAAAATGGTGTTTCTGCTAAACAGATGAGCGACCTCTACACTCCGTAGATAGAATTCATGGTGGCTACAGGCACCTGCTTGGAATCCCCCGCATAACTTGCTCAGCATCAGTCCCAGTCACCCCAAGCTCTTCTTAATATCTGATGACACCCTGTTTTCACATCACACAGAGAATGAGAAGAGCAGAGAGCATCTCTTCTAACACATATGCTGGGAAGCTCACAGAGACAGCTGCATGAACTGCGCTACTGTAAGTTACGCAGGCATTAAAAATAACTTCAGCACACATATATTAGTATTACTTTGTCAAAAATATTTTGTGTTGTGCTAGAAGTGTTAGAACATTTCCATGACAAAAAGCTAATTTAAAAGTTACAAATAATAACTTTCTCAAGTATGAAACTATGTAGGCTAAAAATTTCAGCGCCTGGAGTTGTCTTTCCCCTATCCTCCCCCATGCCCAAACTGATCTAATTAAAATTTTCTCAGAAAACAACTTTTCACATGGGATTGGATCTCTGAGGTCTTCCTCTTCACCAAGGGCTCTGCCACCACTCGCCTCCTCACACCACAAGCAGATGACACCCCGGCTGCCCCATGGAGAAACTCAATGGGCTCCAGCTTTGCAGGACAGAGGCAAAGCCAGACACTGCCAGGGGCTCCAGAGTGGCCAGAGCAGGACACCAAGAGCAGGAAAGCATCCCTCCCACACTCCCATGGCCGCATGGAAGAAGAACCTGCATATTCTGCCTAACCTGAAACAGTGGACATCCGTGTGGAAAAGTGCTGAGCTCTCACAGGTACCTCACACCAGCAGCAATCAGGCTTTTGACATGTACAGGGCTGTCCTACCTATGCAGTTTGACAATCAAGTCTTCTGAGTTTCAAATTGGGCAATTACTTAATTAGAAAATTGGTAATTAGCAGATGCTTTTGACTTTAATCTCTTTTTAACTTCACCTTTCATCTGTTAAATGCAAGCATCATCCCACATCGCATAAAGGTTAATTAACACTTGTGGGCTACTGAGGCACTACCATAAGTGCTGTAGCAAAGTCAATGCTGAAATTCACACATTGCCTTGAAAAGCAAGACTAAAAGCCTTGCCATAAAATTAACATAGGAAGCCACGCAAAGAAAATGAAGGCAACTCAAAATACTGAGCAACTGCTTTTTAGGCAGAATCACCTTTTCTGAGTACTGACTTGGGGGAGACTATGATCAAGTAATTAAAGGCTGCATCTTAATACCTATATGATCCAGAAGACTCAATATAGGCTTGAAAGACTACCTCAATTCTGGCTTTTAGGTTCAGCCTTGGACTTCCCACTCACAACAGTTTTCTTTAACCATATTTCATTACTGCATACGTCTACAAATACAGCAGCATCAACCGTCACTGATCTGCTCAACATAATAAATTATATTAATAACCACATTCAGGCTCAGACAAAAGCACCAGGATCCAAAACATCACAAGTCCAGCAAACATCAGAGAGAGTTCACTAATAAACAAGGGATCATCTGAAACACTCTGGTCTTCCCAGAGTATTTTGCAAAATCATTTACACAGACAGATACCCACCAGTTATCTGGCAGGCAAGGAAGTTGGTGTGAAGGCTTGTAAATGGAAAAAAGGGAAGAGGGGGTATAGGAGGAAAAAAGAAGATGAGAGAGGACCAGAGAGGGGAAACACCATGGAAAACGACACAGAAAAAAAAGAGGAAGAAAAAAAAAAAAGGAAAGAGCACTCACAGTAATCTCATTCTCCACCTCTCTTTGTACCCCTCCCTCCCGCTGGGGCCACTTATTTTTTAACTGCTCTTGTCAAAGTGATGATGCCAGTTCCTACTCAGAGAAGTCTCTCTATATTTAAAGTATCTTCCCACCCTCCCCCCGCCCCCCAGGATTTAAGCCCCAATTCATACAGGTTACCACTGATTTTCCATGCTATCTTTCCAAAATATATTTCCAATATATTTTTCCATTAATGTGTAAATAAAACCCCATTTTGCAACACATTAACTCTTTAGGTTGCAACAACACTGAGAAAGTTTCACATCCCCATCACTGCAGTGCCTCTCCTCTGCTGCAAAACATTTGAATTCAGTAGTACCAACATACTTTTGATCTGAAAATTATGGAAGCCTTCCAACATCTTCAATATTTATTGCATATTTGGGCAACAAACTATCTGAGTTTTTGTTTGTGGTATGCTTTTGACAAGTACATTTTTGCCGCAGAGGAAAGCTGTTTCTACTCTTTAAACTTGCTATATTCTCATCAATTCTAGGGTATAATTTCAGCAGCGAAACAAAAAAACACTGAAACATTAAGTGAGATAACATGATAACACCTGGCAAAGAAACATACTCTCTTCTTTTATGGATACAATTTATTTTGTGCCATGCAATGTTTATTTGCAAAATTTTACTCGTCTCAAATCCTGAAGCACAAACGAATAATCTCCGTCTTCCATTATCTAGCAATCAAGTCAGACATTATCTCTGTAAATAAAAGTGTTGGAACATGCCTGAAATTTGTTGTACTGGCTGCTTCATTGTGCTGCTCTTTTTTCCTTCCCCCAGGACTCATAAATAACTATCTGATTTGTAACATCAAAAATACCACTGTACAAACTAAGTTTCTTTGATCTCATTCTGTGCTATTCTAAGCCACTCTATCATAAATGCCACTATGCAAAACTCCATCAAGTCAGGAAAAATAGAGTCCTGGCCTATTTTATTAATTTCCTTTCCCAAAGAAATATGTTTTTGTCCATGATGTCCAGTTATGAATCTAGGTTGTACAGGTTGTGCAGCTGTTAGCAGTTGCTTGTGTTTCACAGGCATGTTATCTTGTAGATTCAGTATTATGTTTATGCAACAAGTCTCTTATTGGAGTGATGGACATGCATATAAAAACGTCAGTATTAGGGTACATTGCCACATTAAGGAGATTCACTTCTTGATCAGACACAGAGCACAGTGTATGCTGTTCTCACTCATCTTCACCTTCCTTCATGCTTAAGAGAAAGCTGCCCAAGCCTGTCCTTTGCAGCACCATTTCAGACTCAAAATTCAGCCTTAAAGTGCAGACACCCCTCTTCATCAGCACTCTCCCAAATTCACAGTGAACCTCTCATGGGTGCCAGGACAGCAGGGCAGGATGCCACGCTCTTCCTCATGGGACAAAGCCCCACACCCTCTCCCAGGGAGACAGGTGGCTCCCCACAGGCCACCAACCCACTGCAATTTGGTTTTGTGGTGCTGGCATCCCCCTGGGCTCTCAGAGCTCCCTCTCCCAAAACACTCGACTCCCCTGCAGGGGAAGCCTTCCCTTTCGGCTCTGCTGGGCAGAGCGGGATCTGGCGGGTTTTTGTGCTCAGCAGAAACACGCTTACACCAGAAGAGGGGAGAGGGACCAGGGCTGGTGTACACAGCGGGGTATTCGATGGCTCTTATGTCTCCAAGTCACAGTACGGACACAGTGATTCCAGATAAAGGTAAATCTGTTTGGAAAGAGACTTAGCAACTCACTGTCTTATCTTAATTTTCTGGTATTTCAGGTATAGGAATGCCTTCCCCTTATTCACAGTCCTATGTGGCCACTGCCTTATTACCTCTCAGTACCAAAGCCCATTCAGTAAAATTCCATCTTTCCCTCCCACAAGCTAAAGTGACCTTTGCATTTTCTTATCGAAAAGTTAAGGGTGACAATACGCTCCCTCCCTTGTAAAAAATAAGCTCTATTAAGAGACAAGACTTCTGGAGGGAGTAGTAATTTCAGTGTTAAGCTTTCTCCTGTGCCTATCCACCACGGCTGAGGTGCTGCCGCAGTGGGCCAGGGCGACCGGTTGTGCTCACACACCCATCATGCTCCATCCCCAACAAGCAGCACCTCCTGCAGAAGGCACTCCTTACCCCAGCTCTGCACTGAAAACATTGCACTCACTGTTGCAGCAGGGGATACCATCTCACAGTCGTTAAACCTCTCCTGTGTCTTGTAGACAAGACCAGACATAAGGCTTGCTCTTGGTATTTTCAGAAGTCCACTGGTTCTTGGGACTGTGAGACTAAATCTCTCTAATCACAAGCTAGATCCAACACGACACTTCCAACAGCTGCAGTCAAAATCCCACTTTTGACTACCTCCACTAAGTCACTTCCTCAACTTCTGCAACTGCTTGCAGCTTTGGTACTAGAGGCACACCTCTACAGCAGCTAATGCTTACTCCAGGTGGAACCAAACCAACAGTGGGGGTTTTTTTTGTGGTTTTGTTTGTTTGTTTGTTTGTTTTTTTCATAGAAAAGAACTAAAACTTCTCTGTACAGTCTAGTCATAGTACAGACGCTGCTAAGCTACCTGCTTAGTTTCAAGAATAAAGCACAAGCTGCATGACTCCCACACAGTAAACCTGTAAGATGGTATCTGCAACTACTCATCGCACATTACTCACAATCTCCGTTTCACTTACTACAGAGGAGCAAGTATTGAGAAATACAGGGAATATTTTCACATTGTGTCACAGAAAACATTTCAGACCAGACAGCAAGCAGAAATATCTATACTGGTGTAAGTCGATAGCGACTCTTGAAAAGGGGAACCGAGCATAAGTTCTTTAGTTAAGCTCCTTTTCTTTTATTATGTTAGCAATTAAACAGAAGCTTTGAAGTTAACACCTATAAATGAGGTGTGGGTGGAAAGCATTGCTCACACCTTTCCTGCCGCTGTGGCTGCTGCTGCCTGACAGGAGGTGGACTGCCCGGACATCGATCCTGCCATTCTGCAACATGCTGCATCTGAACAGCTGTTGAAATATTTAATATTAACATTTATTATTTTACAAAGAAAGATACTCTTTTAAACAATTCAGACTGCAGATCTGCCATCAAGTGCTGCCACGTTTTCCTCAGTAAGGACACTACGAACAATAAGTTTCCACAAATGCTCTACAAATAAATGAGGTAACTGTGAAATTAAACTAATTTAATTCATGAAAAGGAAGAACTCTTCAACAGCATGACAGACTTCTATACATGTGACTACACATATATTTTACAAACCTATAGTTAGGCTGCTTCCACAGAAATGAATACATAAAAATGAAGCCAGCTTCATTGATAATTTCAGTTGCTAATCCTGGCACAATTATGCCTAAAATGGAAAACTCCACTGGAAAGGGAGTAATTAGGTCTCATCTTTATTTAGGCTAAACCACAAAGCAGGTTTCAGAATCGATTCACCTGCAAGCAAACACAAACACATGGAAACAGTGTTATGTGATGCTAGAACTTTTTACAGAAAAATCAATCACTGAACTGAACATTCTGGATGATGTAGGCAGGCTAAGACCTTCTAAAATTTCACCCTGAACAGGTTTTACGCAGAAGTCCTACACAAAATTGAAGTGTCATAATTGCTATTGATAAATCATACGAAACCATCATGAATGCATGCATGGAATTTGCCTGCATGGGAAAAACATCACCTTTCCATGGGGATACCTTTTCTTTCCTTCTCAAAGGATCCTTTAGGAAAATGCATATAATTCTTATGTGGAACGTTTGCCAAATTTTGTAAACATAAAAGGGACCATATTTCTACCAAAGTTGCTTAAATACATCATGTTTTGTATCATAAACAAACAGGTTACTAGTAGTTTTTTCTTTCCGTGGATGGAGACTCTGAAGTGGAAAAAAATCTTCAGGTTTCTTTTCCCACTCTTTGCTACAAAGTAACAGTTTTTAGGTAAAGAAAACATCCCTACAAATAGAAAGGGATATGGGACTGATCATGGATGTGCCTGGTATTAGAAATGATGAAGTATTACAAATACTTGATAGCGAAACAAGAATTAAATCTGGTTGTGACTATGTAACAGCAGTGTCATGAACCAGGAATAAGCTGCGTTTTTGCCCATTTTCCTCCTTCTCCCCCCAAAATCAAGGGATTAAATAATCTAGAACCGACATCAACCAAAGTCTCCTCAGAAACGGGAATCTTTACGTGCTAAAGTACACAAGTTAAAAAAAAAAAAAAGGCAGGAGCGTTTTGCTGCAGACGTACACTAGCACTGATGCCAGCAGACAGCCTCTCTGTTGCTGCTCAACCTGCCCCTGCCATGTCGGCCATCGCTCCCTCGCAGACCTACCGCAAAGCTCTTCTCTTCAGTACACAGGGTACCACTTCCAGCTTTCTATAACACATCAGCAGCAGCGATGCTAGGTAAAAGCCTGCTTGCAACCCACAGAAAGAAAGTTTATAGTTTCATGCTAACACACTTCAAACCATTGAACTGAAAAATATACTGGAAAAAGCTATATATCGTAGGTCTCCAGTGTTTGCAATTCAGTTCTCTTCCCTTTTTAAAATGCTGGAGATTTCTATAACTTTATTTGATGTATCTATGGGGAGAACAATCTAAAGCCAAAAAATAATAGTTATTCTGAAAGCGGCTATGATCTTAAACCACAGAATTATCCAGTTTATTAATTTAATGCTTATGTTTTAAGATTGATTAATTCCACATACATTTATTAAGCATTATTATACGTATAAAAGAACCATCCAGGAGGATGCTATCTCTGCATAATACTGCCAGCCAAAATAACAGGATCCTTCATGCATGAAAGGATTCCGCTGCCACAACAGAATACATCAGTAAGAACAAAATTGTTTCATACATTTTTAGCATCTTCTAACCTTTCCAATGATCTTATTTTACAAATTTCATTTTATTTTTAGCGTTAGCAAGGAAAGAATTAAAACTGAGCTAGTATGAGCATGTTATTTGGGCTACGACCTGGGGTATGGCAACGTGAACTACCAGGGAGTGAGCCCAAGAGGGAGTCAAGAGCATCACAGCTTCCATGTAGTAACTACTCAAGCCCATGCTCTTACTCAAGAGTAAATGCCAGGCTGTTTAACCTACTAATCCACATTTACTAACCTACTGTGTCAACATGCTGTAATTTTCCGCCTTTGCTTAGCCCTCTGCAGCTGGTGTGCAAGCCCACACTCTAACTAGGTGTGACCATCCTTTGCAACCTGCAACTTGCATAGCAAGAAGTCCTCGTAGGAGAGTGCTACACGAACCACAGCCTGTACCTCTGAGACCTGGGGAAGACCTCCCAGCATCAACCCGCTGGTGGAGAGGACAAGTGACCCTGCCCCAGCAGCATCACTGCTGCAGAGGGAGCAGGGCCAGGACCATGGCTTCCCCCCTGCCAGCTCCTGCCAAACTCCTGCACAACAGCCCCCAGGGCCACTTTACCACCACCCACATCATGTAACCCCGATACAGAAACCACATGTGATCAGTGCAAACCACTCAGGAATCAAAAGCCACTTCCAGCTCCCACTTCTGCCCCTTTATCATCTAAAAAAACCAAACCCCCAAGACACTGTGCCACTTAACACCATTGAGCAAATGGGTAAAAACAACAGTGGCAACAGCATGCAAAAACTCGAAGGACCAACTCAATCAGCTTCTCCTGGAAGGGAACACTCCCTTTGATACACTTCATAGGTATCAGAAATCTGACTGTGGTTATTGTCTTGATTTTAAATGCTTCTGAAGAGCACCACAGGCAAACAAGGGCAAAACCCAATAAATTTATGCCTTTTTAGAGCATACAAAGAACAAAAAAGGTGCTGGGAGAAAAGAGCAAAGACAGAAGACGTAGCAGATAAATTCTATCTGTTTTTATGATACATCACAGCATCTTCTCATCACACAAGAAACAACTGTGACTAATGACTGTCGTATCTGGTCATTCCTTCTCCTTCCCTGCTCACAGGGCGGGTTTTGCATGTCCAGCAGTTTTTCTGTGTTTCATTGCAAGTTCGCTCTCAGAGCCGCTCTGGCTCACTGCAGAAAGAGCAGGCTGAAGAAGCTCTTTTGCAGCATGCAAAACTAAAGGGAGGTTTCCAATGCTGCTGCCTTCCTGATTAATTTACTTACCTGTGTGAAGCAAGGGTATGATGTAGGGCTCATAAAGATACTTTCTTAGGTTTCTTAATCTGGGCTTTACTCAAAATTTGAGAGCAAAGACTCAGTGCTGAGAAAGTGTGTGCAGTCTGGACCTTTTAATCTGACCTTTAATGACAAGTTTGCTGTGTCAACTGCACCTTTGACATTTCTCCAAATTTGGTACTTCAGCAACTTCGAGAATGCCTTGCAGTTATTTCACCTTGCAATTACTTTCTGCGACTGCTAAGAAAATGCTAACCGTTACCCTGCACAAGTCCCCATCAACCCCCTTTTGATGACTAACACATATTCTTAGAACTGTCAGAAGCGAGATAGAGACCCAAATAGGCAAAGCAGAAGAAACATTACCAAAAAACGTAACCACATTTTTGAAAGTTAACTATTAAGTTAAAGAAACGAGACTTTTCTATTGAGTCAGAATAAGTATGAACCTTCTGAACAGAGTGAGATGAAAACCCCTACAAACCTTTATGATACTTGTAATTTTATGTCGTATCTACATAGCACTGTTGTTACACTGCAACATTGCAGATATTTAGTTATATGCTACAGTGTAATAATGCAGATATTTACCAAAGTATGGACCAGATATACTTGTTTTTGTTTCTCAGTCGAGACATACATTGAAAGGCTTTTAATGAGCTGTGTCCATGCAAACATTTACAGCACATCTGCAGTTGGCAATGGGTAGAGACAAACACCGTGTTTGACCTGACAGAGGGATCCCCATGGCTCTGCGCAATGCCACCGCACCAGCCCCTCCTGTGCACAGCCGGGTCAGACTAGCTACGTCCCTTTTCTCGGTAACCTGGAAAGGGGGTAGTATCTGAAGAGGAAATGGCACAGTAAACTTAATGTAATGAAGCCCGGAAACAGCTAGACCATCTAGCTTACAGTTCACTTCATTAAGCATAGGCTCAACTAACTCACAAAGCAAGTAAATACTGCTTAGTCCAACTGTGCGTATAATTACTCAATATAACCACTCAATAAAAGCTTCATTTAACTCTGCCAAGTTAGTAGAAGGTGGTAAGTAAAACTATATTAATCTGATAAGGGAGCAGAACTTAAAAACAAGTATACATTATTCTGAAAATTCTAGTAGACTTATGGCTGCGTTAAGAGGCAGCAATAGTATTTTCATGAACTATAATGAGATGGGATTTCACTTCTATACATAAGACAAGGATCCTAGCTGAAGGTGTTGAACTGATGTGGGAAATCATGCCGGTAAAGAGTGGTGGCTGTCATCATCTCCTTCTATAAGGTAAGGAATAATCAGCAAAAAGGCATACAGAAGGAGAGCAACATCCCATCCATCCCTCCATTTGGAGGGCCCCCATTTCCAGGCATTTAAGCCCTTCAATTACAAGCATGAATGGCCATGTCTACAAAAATGCAACCCTTTGCATTCATTTCTTGTTGACTACTGTCCCTCCTGGTATGGACCAGTTTGTCCTTCCATCAGGGGATCAATAGGAAGCAATTTTCCCAAAATACAGCCTCAAGCATTTGGACTACCGTAACCTCAGGGAGAAGGAGTCCCAGCTCTTGTGGAATAGCTGTGTTGCATTTCATTATTTCTAGAAAATAAAAGACTCTGCCTCCTTCACCCGGGAAACTCACTGAGGTTCTTTAAGCGTGCTACTATCAAATAGGTTTTTTCTGGAAAACAGGAAAGCAAGTTCAGAGAAACTATTAACACATTTCTAGCCCAGGACTGTGGACAATACTATTCTAATATAGCTTTTAATTCTTTAAACCTCCTCACTAATATAACTTCCCAATTGCAAAAAAAATGCTTAAACGAGTCCTGGGCCACTCAGCAAGCCTGATTCTCATTCCCCAGCACAAATGACTGCTCAGTGAATGCTGGATTCGGACTTGCAGCAGTGCTTATGGTACATCAAAAGCCTTCCCCTGTCTTGCCAGGTGGAAATGTTATACTAGGTAAGTCAGCATAGACTGGCAGGAACTCTCCCCTCCTTTGTAAAAATATATCAACTGAAGGGAGGAGAGCTTGGTCTCAGTCTGATACTTTTGGGAGATGGAAATGATAATGTGGATTGATTATTCACAATCACTCTGAACAAATAATTTAAAGTAGTTTTAAGACTAGCTATGACAGCACTGACTCTCACGGTCAAATCGTGTCAAATACTCCAAAACATACAGCAAGTTAAATCTTTAATCAAACACTGAATACTGTAACACTTTAGGTGAATCAACTAAGAGGATACAGGTTTTTTCAGACTTTTTTTTTTTAAATGTATTAAGATAGTGATACAGAGTTTTACATTTATCATTATTATTATTGGCAGCACCTAGAGTGATGCTAGCTCATAAGTTTTCAATACAATTACAGCAAAAGTTGTCTCATTTAAAAAGGCTTCACTGCATCAACGCAAACATTGTAGTTGTGGCTGTCCAAGACTGTAAAAAACACACTATTTAGGGAGATGCAATCCCCTGAAATAGGCGATATTTTGTTTATTTAATTGGTCCCCATCCAGCAACTAACCATTTTAGGTAAAATATCAAGCTGAAAGTAGGACTTCTATGTCAAATTTGTCTGGTTTTGCCTACGTAACAGGGATGAGAAAGAAAAAATCCCTTGTAACATCTGAATACTTAAAGCAAAGTTCCATATGTTAGAAACTAATTCCAAGTAAGTACTTTTCCGTGAGTGCCTGGCAGGGAACCAAGGCAGCAGGAGCAGCACCATGCACCGGCCACCGTCACTCCCTGCCAGAGAGGTGGAGGGCAAAGCCTCTGCTGACCGTGCCTCCAAGGCACAGTGACATCTCCTTGGTGAGCAGCACCAAGCCCAAAGAGGACTTGCTCTCACCCCTGCAGAGCCACCACAACACCGCCACTTTTACCATCATCAATGCCAAATCCCCACTATGAAACAACATCTAAGCAAACTCTCTACTAGTCTTAACATTAAACATATCCAAATCAATTTAATAGTCTGAAAGCAACAGAGTTTACAAATTTGGGGACATTGGTGGGGTTTTTTTGTTCCATTTATAAATACTGTTTACAATGCTAAATGTCATCGAGGCAAAAATTTAATCAAGAAGCATGCAAAACTAAAGTTTTGTTTGCAGGTAAATATTTTCCTTGGTCAGACTGAAAATTTCTATCCTCATCTATGTCACCTAAGACAAATTCTAGCCCAGATTTAATTTGATAGCTTCCTGAAGGGATGTGTTACAACGTAAGCCCTTGCCTTACCTTTAATTATAAAAGGCTAATTAAATACAAGTAGAAAAAAGTTGTCCTTACTGACAAACAGTTGTTTTTTTTTAAAAAAAAATGATTAAGCCTCATATCAGCACTGATATCCTATATGTTAAAAGGGAGTGCTAGTTCTTCACTGCTGAATTAGGAACGTAATTTTACCTTTGGCAAGAAATGAGCAATTGGACGTATGTACAAAAAAAAATAAATCACAATTAAAGGTAAGGTAGAGAAGTTCCTACAGAAAAGCATATCACTATAGAATACTTATTAAAAAAAATAAAGTTATCTTCCAAAACCTCATCTGAAATACCCTACTGCCAGTAAAAAGCCTTACTCTCCTTCAAATAAAGCAAGAATGAGCATGTATGGCTAAAAAAAAATAAAAAAATAAAATCCAAATTCTTTCTACAGTTTAATCTCAAGCTTTTTCCTACTTGTTACCCCTGCAAAGTTGCTAAAAGCCCTCAAGGCAAGGAGCTCTTGAGGATGAGGTTAGAAATTTCACGTGAACAAAGCACTCATTGACTCTCTGTCATACCAGTTTATTATCGCTGTAAGACTACTTGCTAGCCAACACACGTTCCTCAGAAAACTTCATATAAAGGTACATTAGGATTAATGATATAAATAGAAATCAAGTTTTAAATCAGCAGAATATATTACACTGCTAAAAATATCCAAAGCCACATTTTCTTTTAATTACAAATGCTGTCTTTAACTCTTATTCAGTAAAATCCTCAGACTTGTATCAAGATTTTAGTTAAAATTATTTTCTAAGATGCAGGGGAAAAAAATTAAAGTAGAACACATGCACTAAGAAAAGAATGTGTTTCTTGCACCTTATTCTGCTGGATTTCTAGACAAATCTCAAAGGTAAGTCCATCACGCCACACTCACTTCTGAAATTCAAGATACGCCTCAAGCTCAAGTCTGAGACATTGCTGTTTTTTACAGACAATCACAGAAACTCTTGATAAACGCCACTAAAGTCAACGGAAATACCTTAACTCATCAGAAACAAAGTTGCAAGTTATAGCCATAAAAATTGCTGTTCTTTGAATTTTGTTCTGAAGATAAACAGCTAAATATTAGTCTTTCTTTTCTACCCTAAAAATCCTCGGAAGCCTGCAAAAGACTGTATGAAGCACTTGTAATTTTAAAATTTCCAATTCACCCTCCCTCTTTCCCATGCATTGCAACGTCTTGAATTCTAAATCAAATGCTTTGAATTCTGAAGCAGATAAAGTACAGTGCATTGCTTGCTTTACGAAAGTATACTCTAGGAAGGTCATTCCTTTCTCCAGCTAAATACACATAGAAATCTACACATTAAACACCTGCCCTTATTTTTAAACAAACTTTCCTGTTGACCATCGTATTTCAGGCCAAAAGTGTAAGGCTTTCTATGCAAGATGCTGTATTTGTATCAAAACCCCACGGCATGAATCAGCAAACAAAGAAGAGCTGCTCAGTGACGTTTGTTTCATTTGCAACAACACACTTCTTCACCATATACAAGAGCAACACATTCTATCTCTGACCCGATTTCTTGGTGGGCATTATTTGTTTGGTTGGTCTTTTTAAGACTTAACTCATGCTTTTGGTTCATACAGTTAGAACGCTGCGATTAATTACCCGATTTACGCTCAAGAGAGGCTGGCTTGATAGCAGCTGTTTAAAGAAAGGAAACACACGCTGAAATACTTCGGTTTTACTATGACACTAGTAAAAATAAAGTGGGGAAAAAATAAATTAAAAAAAAGAAAAAAAGCAAAAAAAAAAAAAACCAAACAAAACACCAAACCCTTAGTTCTGAAGGGCAAATACCTGTTTCACACCCACACGCAGCACAGCAGCGCACACACGGCTGCAGCAGCCCCAGTTCCAACCCCCTCCGTTGGACGAGCCTGCACTGCCTCCTGCCTGAGGCCCGCCGGCAGCCCGCCCGTCCCGCCGGGCTTCCTCCGGCTTTTCCTTTGTAAACCCTAAAACCGAGGGGTGCAAATGAAAGACCGGGCACCCAACAGCAGCTCCCTCCCCGAGGCCTGCAAAGGGTCTCTGCCACAAAATACTTCCCGCCCCCCCCCCCCCCCCCCCCCCCCCCCCCCCCCCGCCCCCCCCCCCCCGCCCCCCCCGGGGGGGGGGGGGGGGGGGGGGGGGCTGCCTCCCCGCCGGCGGGGGTCGCTCCCCGCGGCCGCAGNNNGCCGTAGCAGCCGCCCCCGGCCAGGAGCCTCCCGTCCAGCGAGTACTAACTTTCTCATCACCTCCCAGCCATTCTACCCGCTATCCACGCGCATCAAAATTGTATTTAATTTTTAACTTTCTGGAGGTTAGGTCGCCGCAGCGCAGCGAGCCACCCCAGCCTTGCAGCGAAGCACACCTCGCCGGCCGCTAGTGAGGGCGCAGAGCTGAGTGAACCGCACGGATAAATATTTACCCCGGTGTCTACTTTACAGATTTCCCT
>VYXH01002847.1:314134-329645 GCA_013397275.1 Burhinus bistriatus | reverse complement strand
CCCGCCTTCGCCGCCCGCGTTAAAGTTGCGACACTTGACGATCAAAAGCCGACAGCAGTCGATTTGCCCTCCTCGGCCTGAGGAGGCAGAAACACCGCAAAGGACTAACGAAAAGGATTTTTATACTCGGTCGGTGCAGATAAGCTCTTATTTGTTCCAAAGCGTGTTCCCGTCTGTGTGTCAGAAGCACCACAGACCTCATGTCAGTCACAGCGCAACGTGACATGAGAAGTTCACACGGGGGGGGTGGGGGGGTGTTGTTTGTTCAGTATTATATTTGAATATTTTTCATATGACATCTTTTGAGACGAAAAAGCACTGACATCACCGGCAACAGCCTCCCATCCATTCTATTAAAACGAAGCGAAACACCGTGGCTTTAAAAGCAGGAGCTTTGCAAAGCTATCGCTCTGTTCGGCAGAAGGGAACTCGTATTACAAACGCATTACAATCTATTTAGCATGATCATGATTTCGTCTGTCTTGCAAGATGAAGCACAGCCAGATGAGAACTAATGAATGCAACATGTGTTCATTCTGCCTGAAGCCAGTTGGCAGAATGACTACAGCAAGATAAATGTCAAAACAAAACTATTTGTGAATATGTACTGCATATATTTTGCCTCTTCTATCATACTTCAAATAGTTTATTATTTTCCAGCTTTGCAAGCATATTAAATAACTCTGGATTAAAGTTTTGATTTCCAGACAACAGTGGGATAGTAAAAAAATATATATACACACACACACACAGGGGAAGTCCATGTCTCCATTCAAGAAACAGGGAGGGGCAGCACTTTTTTCCACCCTCACAAACAGTTGATAAGAAGGTTTGTAACAACACATATAGTTAAGACAGCACACAACGGGTTTTGTGTGTTTTCCCCAGAATTATCAATCTACATAATTTCAGCAGCACCTTCATTTTCCAGTAGCTCCTGATGTACTGGAGGAATCGACCTCTGCAGTGATTTAAAAAAAAGAGAAAGGCAGTCAGCTGAACACAGCTCTGCAGTATGAAGCCAGCCAGACAACTACTGTGATTAATAAAAGGAAGGGACTAAGAAACTGAATGGTGGAAGATGATAAAGGATAAAAGGCAAGGGCACGCAACTAAGGAAAGAGCCCTAACTAAAGTAAAGGGCTTCAACACACAGCAATGGCACCAGGACTGACCACGAACTCATCCTTCCAACTCGTCCCAACCATTGTGTTGCATCACGTCATCAACAACCTTCACTTCATCACATTAAACTGAGCCTTATCTTGGGTGGGTTGGACACACAGAATTACTTAACGTTCACAGACACACATTTTGGTATCCCTTCAAACTCAACATCCTTCCTAATACAACTACGAAGCCTTGAAAGAGATTACGAGCAAAAATTCTCCATGAGGCCAAACAGACATTCTTTGTGCCAGTTAAGACCGGCACAAGAGAGCAGAAAGAGGCCTGATTTGCCATTTTAAGTGGCCATTAGTGCTCCACACGAAGACAGATTACATACAACTGGCAGGAAGCATCCAATGTAGTTCAAACTAATAAAATTTTTTTAGACTGTCTCATTTTTAAAGTAAGTAAAACACAGTGTATAAAAAAAGTTAGGAACTTCTACTGTACTAAAAGTATATGAATTACTGGTATTTCCAGATATCTATGACTCTCATTTTTAGCTCTAAAAAGAATGGATTACCTCAACATAGAAAAAAAGAGAAAAAGTTGCATTGGGGCAGTATTTTAAACAGAGCTTAATGCCTGCCAAATCAAGACCATGCAGGGTGCGGCGGAAGGAACGAAAGCAAATGTTAGAGCACCTTCAGAATGGCCCACCGTACACAGCTCACCCTGAAAACAGCAGAAGCAGTCTCAATCCACATGTTCCCTGCTGGGCTGAGGACCTGGATTAAAATTCCTTTATTTGCCTTTAAATCTCTCATGACAGCCTTAACTCCTCATTAGGATTTTTCACTCTTCTAGCTCTGGCCCATAAGCAATCTCGCTATTTTCAACAGATGTCTACCTCTTAACTTTTTCAGGCTTAAACACCACCTCAGGCTCCTCTTCCCTGTTGTTATTTAACATGAATGGTAGGGGATGAGGAGGTTCTCTCCTCTGAAGTATTTTAGGTAAGCACAAACAATAAAACAAGTATTTAAAATATGTCACAGACCAAAACAAAACACATACAACATACGCAAGCAACCTTTGCCTAGATAAAAACCTCTCAGAATATTAGTCGTGCAAAGTACAACGTTACACCATGAAAAAAACAACCCTGTTCAATCTAACACAGCAAAGCCAGTTAAAGATCAGGAACGGAGCCTGGCACATTGCACAACTACAGATTGGGTTTTCGTTTGTTTGTCCCAAACATACACATACTTAGGAACATTACACACCTGGTAAGAACAGAGGATGTCTCAAAAGACCGCAGTCAGATTATGAACCTACAAAAGGAGTCATTTTAGGCACACTTCAGGTTTTCATGCACCAAAAACCACTCCAACACACCTTTTCTTCAGAGGTGGGAGCAAACAGTTCCTCCAGGTTTTGAAGAGAGCCATAGGAAGGCATGAACTCTTTGGAACCATCACTTCCATGTGAAGAGGAGGAAGAAGCCCGTCTGCTGCCCTGCAGCCCAACCATTGCCTTCTGATGACCCAAGGAACTGGGTGCGCCCCCACCAAAGCCACTGCACCCCCGGCTGGACAGACTGCAGAACAGACACCTTCTGCCCAGGACACCTTTAGTAATTAAAAATCAAGGAGAATGATTATTTATTGAGTTTCCTTGGCAAGTGATCCTGCTACCAAGAAAATACCTGCCGTTGCATAGAATTTGGAAAAAATCTAAGCCGTTTTTCACAGAACAAGGGTCTCTTCCATCTCCTTCGAATTTAGGAGACTGTAGATCCAAGAGCTGCTGCATGAAACAATCACCTTATCTTCCCTTCAAAGGATTACTGGAAACTCTCCCTACCTACCTTTCCTTCAGAAAACCTGTAGCTATAACTGTACCTAAACAATGTAAAGTGGTAACTGTACTGAGACTACTTTAATGACTCTCTTCCTGTTGAGCTGCAAGAAGGCAGCACTAGTTAATTCTGTTTCTTTGTATGTATAAAACTGATCGCGTTTCCACTGGCAAACAATCCTTCAATTATTTTGCTTTCTTCTTTCTGAAAGGAAACTGCAGCAATGTTTCAGTTGGCAATTAACCTTATGGCCAAACAGTATCACCTTTCAGCAGCTGCATGCATCTCTGTTCCAATATTACCTTTACCCTATGGAAAATAGAGAATAACAAGGATTTCTTTAATAACTACCCAATTCCTAAAGATTTGAGGCCTGTTATTCCTTTTTCCTTAGGGGGTGGAAAAAAATCCTTTGTGAAATCAACAGATTGTTTTTAAAACTGTGTTTTATCTGCAAGCACCTAAGGAGCGCAACAGATTAAAACCATCTCATCAAATGAGACAAAAATAATTAAGCACAGTTTTAAAATACACACTGCAGTTAAGGACGCTCATTGCATCAGGTTTGTTTCCAGCAGGACTTGCGAGGTGTGCAGAGGTTAATAAGCTAAAAGGACAAGGACAGCCTCACAGGATCCAGCACTCCCATTAACACCTGCGGGATGCAGCAGCCTCCGCTCACTCCTCCTCTTCACTCCAGGTGCTGGCACTGTAATAAAACCTATTAAAGTCCCATTCTCTGAAGCATTAATATCAAGAGTGACGGAAGGCAGGACCTTTGTCTACGATTAAGGTCACTTACAGTTGGCATACGGCAGCGCTACTGCTAAAATAAGCATCCTTGCCCTTCTCCTGCATCCTTCCCATCCTCATCCTGCCACTGGCACAGCCTCTCACGGGGCTGCACAGGGAAGCACACAAAAAGACTGAACGGCATGAAAACCAACCCATCAATACCAAAACAGGAAAACTCATCAGGCCAGTCATATGGCATATGGCACAACCAACCGTGTTGCGGCAGCAGGGAGGTGGCAGCACCCTCTGGAAAGAGCGGTGGGAACCATGCCCGTCAACAGCAGCTCTGCCCGCAGATGACTTAAGGGGATTGTGAAACAGCTACACTTGTAAATCACATTTCATTGCCAGAAAACTGAGCGAAACGAGAACTGATACAGAAGAGAGTGAAGTCCTCAAGCGAGCAGTGCCAGGGCAGGACGTGGCAGAGAGCACACAGCGGTGCCGGAGGCCGTTCCCTCATCACCCCTGCCAGACTCTAAACTGAGGTCCTTTATCCCACGGGCATTTTTCTCAAACAGACCTAGCACGCAGAGAACATGAAAAACAACAGGCATACATCAGATCTTGAAAGTTGTCCTGAGGCTATCCTCCACAACTAAACCATACCTCTGTCCATGCGGCCAACCATCCCAGGAAAGGGGATCTGAATGGGGAATTCTTTTAATTTCTTTTTTCCCCAAACCACATTGCCTAACTCAAAAAAGAAAACCCACAAACAATACAAAGCCCTCCAAATGCACATGCATCTTTTAAGACTAACCACCTGAATGTCTATTTTTGTCAGGTGGGTTTTCTGCTGCAGCAGCTGCTTACTCTAGTTTGCAGAGGCAGCTGCACCAACACGACAGAGGTGGCAGCAGGCTGATGCGGAGAGTAGGAAGGGCGGCAGTGTTTAATGCTGGTATTTCACTGAGCATAACATCAAACCACAGCTGTAGCATGCCTTCCGCTGCCTGCCTGGAGCACTTGCACAGCAGACTGCTTGCAGCTGCTTTCCTGCCTACCATCAATATAGAAACAGCCAGCAAACAAGATGAAAATGTATTAAATCTAAGACACAGCTACAAAAAGGTTTCTCCTGCGAATTTTATTTTGGGCATATGTTCCAGACCGCAGTCCAGACCAGTTATCCTACATGGTGGCCCATGAAAATGTGCAACCCTGCCCCTGAGAAAAGGGAACAGTCTGAACAGCAGCATCCTTATTAGGTGCAGTTTGTATTTTTGTGGAGACAATCACAGTTTCACCTCTGGTCAAGAACCTACACAGCTTCAAACACAAAAGTTTTGCCTAAGTGAAATTTTTAAAGCTACAGATAAATCATGCAAGGTTGTTAAATATGAAGCATTTCCATTTTCTGAAAGCAATCAGCAGAAGTTTGATTCTTAATAAAGACGACTAACTGGTAGTCTTAGCTGTATCAAAGCCATGGTTATGGGCTAGCTGTAGTTAAGTAACTGCTGCCGAATCATTTAGCTCATGCCAACAGAAGTGGGGAAACAGCAGGGGAGAGACCAACTGCAAAAGTGTTTTCTAACAAAGCACTTTCAAAATAAATCATCTACTTCTAGAAATATTACACTGCTTAAGAGTTGCATATTCTTTCAAAAAAGATTAAATGTCATTCTTGCATATCAAAACATCTCCAAATGTTGGCTATTTCCACTAACATTTTGCTGCAACGCTCACTATTTTTACTCCTTTTAAAATAGTAAAAAATAAACTAAATTAACTGTAAAAAACCAACAGAATTTGAAAGAGTCCACTATTTATGACAGAGACCAGAGTGTTTCTCATTTACTATCCACTTTGAGATCCTGAGGAAGTAGAAAAGCCTTTATGAAAACACAACCAACAAAAAGGGCGATCCTTCACACAAAACTAATTCTTATCGATGACGTCCAGTGGCTGCACCAAGGGCTCGCACAGCAGGTGACCGGCTCAGTCGCGCACTGGGACGACGAAGTCCTTGCTGGGCACAGAAAGCTACTCCGTGGGCAGCAGATAGGGATGGGAAATGCATCCCAGAGGCTGGCTCAGACGTAAGCACGCGTCTTGGTACAGCACGTAAATGAGGAAGAAAAACCACAGGCACTAGTCTGGCTTAATCTGGATGGCTAGGAACACCTTTCAGCTTCCAGACTTCTGCATACGCCAGCTGAACCCAAACCTTCCACCTGAGGGGTGGGGTGATCCTCTCTGCATTTGTGACCACCCAGCATAAACACGGTATCTCTGATTTAAATGTTATCTGGTACACGCAAATGCAATGTAGGTGTCAGACCTTAAACTATTACAACACTTCAGGGTTTGACCTTATCAAGAGATCATTTACAGCCACACAGTTTTGACATATTATATATAACAGCTGTACAGTCCATAAATTAATTACTCTTCCAATGGCACAGACTACTAAACAAAGTGGTTTAAAGGGAATCTGTAGAGACAGTTTTATATGTGTGTCACTCCCTTAAATTTAGTTGACAGCAGATTTTGTACTCTCAGTGAAATGGGTCACAATAACAAACATCACGGTTTGTTTACAAATATAGGATTGAACTATTGTGAAATCCTCAGGCAGGGTTTATGGCCTATGCTGTTGGAAGGACATAAAAGATATATGTCTTTGTGGTGTTGTTTTTTGGGGTTTTTTTTAAGACAAACATGGAAACTCCTGTTTACTTCTCCTGTTTTTCAGTAGTGTTCTCAGTATTATATTTCAGCTTCACTTTAAAATTTGGTGAATATAAAATGGGAAGAACAAGCCACAGTATTTCCATGAATTGTTTGATAAAAAATTGTCATTAGAAGGAACCAGACCTTTCAACTAAGTCAACACATGAAATCTGCCAAACTAGAAGTCACGCTTACTTGAAAGTCTGAATAACATTATTGACCCAAATTTAGGTAATGATTTCCAATTTATTCTTCCTGTCGGAATAGTAATGTTACAAAAAAATGACACAACTGACACCTTTGCCAGCCTCTCTGGAGAAAAACCCAAGGACAGTAAGAGACAACAAGTAACCCCACCATTTTAACTGGTAGCTCTTTCACAGGTCAAGACTGAGGTCAACTTTTGACTGCAGAAATGTGTGTCGATATTGCCAGAAAAACCATTCTATAGGTCAGCAAAAATAATTTCTTCCTCTGGATCATGAATCCTGTTATGACAGCTCAAGGTCAAAGCAAAGAACAAAAAGGCTAATCAGAGAGAGGAAGACAGGGGGGAAACTTTGGTGTGCAGCAGTAGAGGTCTAACTGAATTGACAGATTCAACAGCTGTGGTGTAGACAAGGACACACCACGGTATGGGGAAAAAAAGAAAAATGGAGAAGGTCCTTGGTGGCTTTAAGAAATGCAGTCGTATTTTCCAAGAATCCAGCTTACCAAAGCTTCAGAGACCTACTAAAGGTCAGAAGCGGCAGGAATTTGGTGGTATCATATTATGTCAGAGGCATTTTCATACACTGCAAAACCACTGGCGCAAGGAGGTGGAGATGGTTACGGCAGTATGTGATCAAGCTCGTTACGTCCTTACTTCACTGCAAGAAGCTTCTGTGCTCCTGATCTACCTGGGCATCTTCAAGTAATAAGAGCTGGAAAACAAGGGAACAATCCAAAACATACTGAAGTCACAGCTCTAACAGGAATTTAATCAAGCTGCAAATGAAGGGTTTACCCATCTGTTCTTTGAGAAGGATGAAAATCCATGATCTAAGTGAATACAATACCAGGGGTGATGGGACTACAATTAAAAGCAACTTCACTAGCAGAAGAGACAACAGTACTGACTGCTCTAAGCTTCCGGGGGCTTACGATAAGGAATTGTGTATATATATATATATATATATATACACACACACACACACATACACACACGCATAGGAAGTAAACTAAAAGAATAAAAACTATTCTCCCCTCCCCCATCCCACCTTTTTTTTAAATACAGACTCTGGCAGCATTTGTATTCTTAATACAGGAGGGTATCCCAAATCCGTGAAGTCAGTAGGCTTCATGTATCTAACTGCTTATGTGTAAGTTTACACAATCAAGACTGGTATAAGCACGATTCCACCACAGGATTTTTAGATAGAAACTTGACAAATACCTTTACATATAGCTTTTTGTAATCCGAGTTTTGGGGATTTTTGTGTGTGTGTGTTTCTTTTTTAACACAAAGTTCTAACCTACAGACAACCTGAACATACAACTTCAATTTGAATTATGTACTCCCTATGAAACAGACAGCAAACACTTTTGCTCATATCAGCTTGTATGATGTTTAAAGCACTCCACAAAGCCAAATGGAGGAACACAGAATTGTAACTACACATGGCTACACAGCTTTTAAATTATGGACGTAATAAAGCATCATTATATATTTACAGTCTATGTTTTTTGTTCGTATTCCAAATTTTTAAAGCGAGACTTGATCTCAAGACAGTCTTGGGATATAAAAGATGTCCAAACCTTAGTAAAGTGCTCTAAATTAGTTAACAAAAATATAATCATGTATACTGTAGGTCACATCCGACCATTGCAATACGCAGTCCAGTATACAAGTCCCAAAACTCCCACATTCTTCCTTTTTCTATGCGCAAGCCAAAATAATTTCATTGTTTTTAAAAAAGTTTTTGTCAAAGCAAAGCTTCAGAAGACAAACTGTAACAGTCATTTATTTACCAATAAGTTCGTAATCAACACAGGAGCTTACAGGACCCTGCGCAACTGACAAAATTATGTTTGCAGCGTTAAGTTTTACTTAGTAGAAATGTTTTGCCTGCTATCTCTATAAACAGGAAGAGTCAGCTATTTCCTTCAACCAAGTGCTAGAGACTTACTAACATAACAGAGCCTGCAGCAACATCTGCTTGAAAGTAACAAACCTGTAATGCTGGACATCCTACTAGCATACGCTACCAAATTATATTACATGACACCAGAATTAAAGGAATGATATTAAGTAGCAATGAGAAGACAGGCTAAAATACTAAGGAAAGGAAAGTCCCAGTCCCTTTTCCAAGGTTTTTACTAAACGTTGTGTGTTTCTTTAGGCATCATTTGAGGAAGCATTCAGTTTGTAGGTAAAAGATTTGAAACAACCTTAGAGGCATCATCCAACCAAAAATACAGGTTTTCACTCTTCTGTCAAATTGCACAATATTCTGCCATCCCATAGGAAAATAAAATGTAAGATTATACTACAGCAATCAGGAATTAATGAATTGTTGCAAGTCACTTGTGCAGCTTTCCTATACTTGAATAGCTAGGATATTTACATTTTAACATAAACACATTTGTATCTTAAAAGCAATCCTCGAAATAACCGCTTTGCATTTTTTTTCCTGTCACTATACACCTCCTTGTTGACAAGTGTCTATCACCCTGCCGGGTGGCTCTCAAGGAGGCAGCTCCTCCCAGCCCCTTCAAAACAAGGTCAAGAGAGAGCAGTTGTGGATTGCAAATCACTATACTTCATACCTTTCAAGATTTTCTTAACAGAGGATTTATACCTCAGTATTTTTCTTTGCTAGTCTCTTGACAGAATTCAAATCACTCATTTTGTTTCACCAAAGGAGGAGTATTTGATTTAATGATTAACCCATCTGATGGGTAATCAGGCAACCGATTTTATCTGCTTCATTGCTATGAAGTGGTCAGCGTTACCTTCCATTAAGGCAAATTACAGGGTTTAAAGTATACCTGCAATCACAGGAAATCGGTTTGTTCTTGCAGCATCCTCAAAACCCACAGAGGATATGTGCATTGGAGGGAAGTGGGCAGAGGTGGAGAGAGAGGATTAAATTAAACAACAATTTGGAGGAAGCATCTTGCTGTTTTCTGTCTCCACTGATGCAATCAGGTCTATGGCATTAAAACCGACGTGAGAGAACACGGCTTATTTGCATTGTCTCCTTCCTTTTCTCATTTGAAAATCAATTGCTATCCTTAGGCAGGATACACGTTGGAAGGAACAAACTAGCAAAACGGTAAACTGAATTTGCAATCCGATCCTAATCGTCCACCCCAAGAGCAATACAAACTGGTCCGGAGGGAGACTCCATCTGAGACCTCTGAGCATGGGCATCACGTGACAACATCAACATGTGATGAGCATCTGGTCTACAGAAAACTTGGACGTTTATTTTCTTCGAAAAGAAAAGCCGCCCCAGTCTGTAGTGGCGATAATTTTTAAATGTTAATTAGCAAAGTCCTCCACTCTACAAGAACGCATTACTGATTTTTCAAACCCAAAGCAAAGCCTTGGGCTGTCTGTATCACACACATGTATCCGTGGTGTGGACCACCTTGAGGCAGGTGGGGAGAGTGCAGTGGCTTTTCAGCACAGGTCCACTCTCCTGCAGACAGGACGGAGCCAGGCACCGGCTGTGGGAATGAATCCAGTCATCTCTGAAAACTCGCCAGAAAATGCTTGCAGATAACTGCCTTCAAGGTACCACTCTTCAGTAAAAGGATTAGAGTGGAAATAACCTGTACTTGGCACGAACCTCTTGAGTCAGGAGTTTGGTTTAGATCATTAGCAAATTAGCAGTTTAAACCAGATTTGCTGTTGGAAGATTGGATTTGGTAAGAAATTTTTAGATCCTGCTGCACAGTTCTGCAGGAAGGAGTTTGCCTGGCGCTGCCTGCGGCACTGGGCAGAAAGAGGACACAGCTCTGAACACAGACCATCTCCTGAGTGAGGTGCTGGACAACTTAAAAATCAGTGAGAAACTCCAGCTTACTGAAAAGGGAACAGGGACTCACCTCAAGGCTATTATACCCTCTGCTCTGATACAATTTAACATAACATGGCAATTCCAACAAGTTATTAAAACAAGGCATCCTCGTAAATGCAAAAGTCTTTTGAAAAACAACATTTTACTAAAACTAAATAGCATTTGGACAACTTGGTCTATGGTAAATGTTATATGATACTGTCGTTCCTTTTATGTTCCTTCTAATCATGTTCCCAATGATTATCAGAGCTACTTTTGTAAAAAGAATGGCTGTTAATATTATTACTCCATCAGTTAAAAAAATTGCTGTTGCAAAACATTCAAATACTTTGATTTCTCATACTTGTTTTGCTAGAAAATAATATTTTTTTATAAATTCATAAAGATGAAAAAAATAAAAATATGCTGACTTAATAGAATTCCATAGAAAAAACTGCTTTAGAGTACCCCATGAAGCAGGACCAGCACAGGTTTTACTGACTTGCTCCTTCACCAGATGAATTCCACTAATGTGTATTAAAATGCTAGGTAAGTGCGTCTATGTACTAAAATTATTTTGTATTATATAGTAATACGTTAAGAGCAGTTTTGCCTCCTCAAAGACTGTAAACCTGAAATTTGGTCCACATGAGTTAATTCATTATTAAAATCTGAAACACCAGTTACTACCACAGACATTTTCCTTAGAGACAAAATGTCACTGATTTGTCATTTATGTTTTAGCTCCATCTTAAACAGAAAAAGTAAGATGGTATAATTGAAGTCTGAAAAATAAATATCTTCGCAGTTAATAACAGAAAGTCATCTTTTCCCCCTACAGGTTGCTGCCCTAGTACTGTTATAGATATCACCCCTCATGTTATGGAATAATATAAACTAACTCCCCAAGCAAGGCATTCCATTTTTCAACATTTTTTTTTTCAAGTGTTCCATCGCTTTGGGTTTCTTTACAATCTAAGCTAAGCAGCATAAGCAAGACGGTGCACGGTCCTACACAAAGCATTAACTTACTGAAAGCGTTCTGCTGGCTTCACAAAACATTAGAGGTACAGAAGTTTCAATTTTGCCTGAAATGAACCCAGCTGACATAAACCACTGATGTGCTCTGGATTTGATTTGCTTTTAAAATGATCCAATCGTTCCAAAGAATGGGGAGGGAAGCAATACCAGCCTCCTACTGGGGGCAAAGAAAAAGAATTTCTTCTACAACTGAAAAAATACTTTCCAATATATGGGGTAGCTGGAGCAGAGTGAAGTCCCCTATAGCTAAGTGAGGTTGTCTGCTGGGCATAGCCACTAGATAGCATGATCTATTCAGTGAGATAGCAGTTAGAACAGAACAGCTATAAACAGTGTCAGTTTAAATTAAATATGTTTTTTTAAAACCATATGTTATACGACAGGTATCTGCCATATCCACGTTTTTGTAATTTATGAAGCAGATCTAAAATACAAGGCCAACCTCAGAACGCTAAATTATTGGAAGGGGGGCAATGCTTTCTGGTCATCTTGTGTGTGTTAATTCAGGAATTCTTTTTATTTTTTTTTTTTTCCCCTCTTCCCTTAACACTACACTCCTGAGATGTTTGTTTTCATGCTTTTTTCCTTTTGCAACTTTGAGGGCTGTTAACTTCCCAATTTCGTTAAACACAGACAAAAATCCTCCTCCTCGTACATTATAGCTTCATCAAGAGTGGCTTTAAAGAAACCCAAACTTCTGAAAACATTCACAACAAAGTCACACCCATTAGCAATGGAGCTGATGACGTGGAAAACCCCTCATCAAGGGGTCCTCTACCAGGAGGACTGCTGGAGTTCAGTCCCTGAATACGCAGCTCTTGGTAAAGCTCACTTCAGTTTGGCTTACTTGAAGAGAGTCGCAAGAAAAATGATCAGCGCCTCTTATTTTTATGGGTCATATAAATTGTTCCAAAGCATGCTGATTGTATCTTTTACAAACAAACCCAGGATTTAATTGCACTGGAGCATTAAGCAGAGAGCCTTTAAAACTCTTTTCTATTTAACCTATCTGAATTGCAAGTGGCTGTATCAAAAAGGACCAAAGTGCGTGCCATTCTGCAGAATAATCCGTAGCCATACATACGGGCAGGTACATTTCCAAAGTAACTTCAAAACACATAACTGATAAGGAAGAACCATGAGTTTGCCTTTCTAACCTTCCCACAGATCAACACAATTTCAGGTTCCTGACAAATAACCACAGACCCTGCTCTAGGCATTGCTGGATTATTCCCAGCACAGTTAGTAGGGGCTGCACATTAACAGCAAATCCACACATCTAAATTACCAGTGCAAATTTCCTCAAGTTTCAGTTTAAGACTGTGTATCTTTTGCCTCTGTTCATTTTTCCAGATGTATGCCAAAATTTTGTGCCCATTACAAATTTATAATTCCTTTGCAGATCACGAGAACAAAGCAGTAAAGCGTATCAATGAAAACAAACTCATGACTTTTCCATATTCAGGAAACAGCCACATTTCCAATCCACTGTATAATCTAGCAAAGTAGTAATTTATTAGACATGCCCAACAATTCAGAGGTACACAACAGTATTCCAGATACACAACGTAAAAACCAAAACGCAGGCCACACGAACACCGATCACCCCGCAAACCCTTCTATACTCTCCCAGTGATAGGATGGATTTCTTCACTTCGGCCAGTATTTTGTTTCCCAAACCTTGCACTGAACAAGGCCCTTCCTAAGCCGAACCCTTGGCTGCAATGCTTTTCTAGCAAATACAAGACAAGGGCCGCTTCCAGCTCTGTGACAGACGTGACACACGCCAGCCCTCCAGCCTCTCCAAAGCGATGACGATCTCCTTGGGAGCACCACGGAGGGAGACGCCGCAAACTCCCAGCAGCGCTCGCGTGATGGGTCTGTCTCCGTTTCCAAATTCCTCCAGGGAATGCCTTTAAATGACGACGCTAAAACTGTCTGCTCCTCTTTGTCAACATGCACAAAGGTGGTTACGTCCACCGCTCAGGAACAGAGAAGGTGTAAAATGGGCATGTTCGACACTAGGCACCAAGCAGGCAAAAACATATTAGGGGACATTGGCAATGAGGGGAGAACAGAGAGCCAACAAAATACCTTTATTTCCTTTAAGTATTTCCTTTTACCTTGTTTTTGCTTTTCTTGCCTATTTAAAGCATGAATTGTTTATGACAGGAGCTGTTTCGAGACTCCTATTATGCTAAAAGAGGTGCTTAGATATATCATGAAAGAATATTTTTTACTTCTCAATCTAGTAAGTTTCTCTTAGTATTTCTGCTTAGAAACATACACCCTTAGCCCAGGATTTCTCACAACATATACAATTCCAGCCCACTCTGAGCAACAAAAGGACAGACAGAGAGAAGATATTTGTATCTACACTTCACTCCACCCCCTAAAAAGGCCTTGATAAAAGTGAAACCTACACCTGGATTAGCAAACATTAACAAGATTTATTTCAAATGCTTGTTTCTCGTTTTTCCTCCCTTCTCCCTAGCGCAAAAGCAGAGAGTTGGAAAGACCTGGCACTAACCCTTCTTTTGTCAAGTGGCAAATAATAGAACTCAACACTCAATAAGATTTGCACTTCCCCAAATAAAGACTAAAGGCTCCCTTTCTTGACAAAGTGGGAGTTAGTTATAGTAGTCCCTAGATCTCAACATGAAGTCATCTTAAAAATAACCTGCTTATGGGCTTAGGCAGGTTCCTGAGTGACAGGAGCAAACAAGATCCCACCTGCATAGAGGACGAAAAAAAAAGCGGCCTTCAAGATTTCACAGACTTCTTCAAGAAGTTATCGCCCCAATATATCTTATTCCCCCGTTGCAGTTACAAACACAGAGACGCGGTAGGTGCCTGTGGAGGAACCCCTTGTTGGTGCTGGGGTGGTTACGTGCCCGCTCCTCTGGGAGGACGCAGCTGTACCCCCAACCTCCCACTACAGTGGAGGAGGGCAGCTCTCACAGGGCAAACGGGCTGCAGGGACAATGACGGATGACAACGTGCTGTGCCAGGTCAGTAGCACCTTAGACCACCACAGCTCTGAAGCAACTTAGCCCCAAACTTAGTTTAAAACAGCTTGCAAGTCCGATTTGCATATATATGTATGGGTGCACGCATGCATCTGTGACCTACAAAATCCGGTACCTACCTAGCCCCTCAGAGCAGCTCACTCAGGGTGCATAAAGGACAAACCTCACATCTCTTCAGTGACCGTAAAGGAGAGGAAGGAAGTACTGTGTTAAGCAAGAAGACAAAATGATATTTATAGATGAGTTGTTTCTTGGTTCAAAAGTCTTGAGACCCTTTTTCTGGTACAAGTCACTGGTCAAGGCAAGATTACACTAATATCTCTATAGATCTCTAGAAAGAATAGCAGAGACCTTATCTCACCCTGTGCCTTCTGAATCACTCGACATTATTCCCGGTATCTGATGGCATTAATATTAAAAACACACTCATCTGTTAAGAGAGCAGCAACAATATGCCTGGGGCTCCTTTGCTACAAAGGTCTACAGAGAAGAATCAAGACTGGAATTGTCCCCCAAGCACAGGCAATATTAGGCAGAAATCTCAACAGTTGACAAAACTGAACATTTTTCACATAGAAAATAATCTGAACAGTATTACTGCACATGGTGCAAAGATAAATCATAGAGCATTACAAGAACTTGTTAGGCAGGATGTTTCCCACTTCCTCTTCCTCCTCATCGAAAACTAAACAACATAAATCACAGCTAGTTATTTCAAATGTAATCAAACGCTGCCAGACAGACATCAAGACTTGCTAATGTTTTCCCTCTGCCCATCTCTCCTCACCATTAACTCAGAAAAATAAAACAAACAAATAATTAAAAAAATCCCACACCCTCTGCACACCCAGATGTACAGACCCACAAACAAGAGATCTGATGAAGTCTTCCCCTATCGGAGCTTAAGTAAAGCTAAGCAAAGCAAACAGAGAAAACCCCCCAACATT
>VYXH01002847.1:292829-312860 GCA_013397275.1 Burhinus bistriatus | reverse complement strand
AAAAAAAAAAGAAAAGCAATGAGGGAGCACTGCATACCAATGAAATGGTTAAGAAATAAAGAATGGTTGAAATATAACAGACTTTTGGTAATTATCACTTCGGAAAGCAACTGGGATTCTACAGAGATTTACACCTGAACGCAGGCTGCGGTCCATAGATTACCCCGCATACACTGCCAATGAAAAGTGTGAACTCCTGGGAAAACAATTTTTTTTTTTTTTTTTTTGGTAAAAAACCTCGTGAATGTTAGCAATGGCATGGACACGATAGCTGAAGGATTCCTTTGGTCAACAGTTACCATCAGCCATAGGTCAAGAGGGATGCTCTCAGAGTCAGTTCACGCTGTCAGACAGGAGAGATGACCAGTAGCTCAAGCAATCACAAGCCGATTCTGGCCATTTCCGATCACTTCCCAAGAACACGTCAAACAGTCTGGAATTTGGGAAGGGCAAAGCTCAAGAAATGACTGGAATTTGTTAATGGGGCTGATGTGGCGGACCGATTTCAGAGGGTATCTGCACTCTAACTGAAACCTATTTCCACTCGTTGGGTCTGTTTTCCAAGGTAAAGAACAAATCTGGTGAGGAGGACTCCAGACTACCTGGATGAATAAAAACCTGACTTGTAATGCTAAAAATAAGCAGGAAACCTTTTTTCCACAAAGTGGAAAGAAGCTTAAGGAAGAAAAGCATACTTCAGAGCTTACAAGGTACAAACAGAAGAGTAAAACCAACTAGGAGCCTGCCTGAGCTGAACCATGCAAAGGAAATAACGGGAGCATCACCGTTACTATGCAGCACAGCTTCAAAAGAGGGAGAAAAAGGCAGCTACCTACATACTGAGGTTTAAGAGGATGCTTAGGAAAAAATAAGCAGAAACAAACACCGAAGCAAATACTCTGCCTTTTGTTTCAAGACAGACAGTAAAATGATACACTGAAAATGAGCATAAGATAATGGTTATTACCACGTACAGTGTGGAAACAAAATTAGACCATTTACAATGAAGAAATAAGGGGATCTGGATGATCTCCATCCCACAACACTGAAATAATTGGCACACACAACAATGACAGATATGCCAAAAAAATCATTACAAGAGTGAGGGGGAAAGGAAGTAGTTTGGGAGAGAAGGAAAAGCAATCTTGGTGCTACAAGCACATAAGCATGACCTTGATAACATGAAAGATCTGAACAAAAGAAATCACGGAAAAGTAATTGAACAGTGAAATGAAGACAATGCAAATTTCATTTTACCTGGGTAATTTATTCCTCAAAAAAGGATAATACAGTGAACTGAATCCAGAGTTAAAGCAAGAACAGATGTGATGTCTCATGGAATAATATTTAAGGTACAGACCTATAACATTTCAAAGATGAACAAAGCACTGGCTGAAAGACAGACAATACAAAGATAAGATATGCAGACAAAGAGAAGGTACTGTGTTGCTTAGGTTTGCGAGGTCAGGGCTATTAAATAAGTTACGTAGCGACAATAGAAAAAGCAGGTATCCACTAATGACTTCTGGGAGACCAAAGTTTGGAGAATTCCCTGTTCCTAAAGCATCCTGCAGAAATTAGATGGTCTTTTGTGTTAGCTGAAGCAACACAAGTACAACAAAATTTAAGCATAAAAGGTGAAAGACAATTATGAATAATGACTTCTGCTATGATCTGGGACCCATTAACAGGAGATGAAGGGGAGAAGGGAGCTGTAAGAGCATCAAAAGATCACAGGATTCCATTAGCCCTTCTAACAGCTGTTTGATACTGATGCTTTGCAGTAATTCTACACACACACACTTCCCCCTAAAAAGGACAAAATAAAATGTCAGTAAACCACTGTTTGTGATTTTATATGTATAATTGTGGCTGCCTAGTAGAAAGAAAAACAAAAAACCATGCCTTTCCCCAAAACCAATTTAACTGAAACAGGTGCAGAGAAGACTACTCAGAAGATAAAGGATAGAAAAAACTATTTTATGAGAGAAGCTAAAGCACCTGGGACACTCGAGCCTAGCAATTAAGTGCCGAAAGCAAGAGAACTCTGTAGGTGTCCTTTGTAAAGCAGGGTAGACCTCACAGGAAAAGGAAGGGGTTTTTTTAAGGTGGAAAAGCAGAGGCTGGTCCCAACCCAGAGGCTGGAAGCACCTGTCAAACTGGATGGGGCAGATGAGGAGCAAAAACTGTTTCAAGATGAAATCTCAAATACGTGAGGAGCAAAGGCGCCCCAAGCCATCCTGGTTTGAGGCTTCAGGTATTCATTCTGACCAATTTCCCAACAGGCAGTTCAAAGAAGTTTCATTAATGCACCACATACTATATTATAGTAATTTAAATTCTGTACAGATAGCTTCTGCTGATTATCTGAGAGACAGAAAAAATTTTCTCCAAGAACCCACTGCCTGGCTCAGGAGTGGAAGGGCTCCCACTGCCACGAAGCAAGAGGCATTATTCCAGCTGGAAAGATGAAGGGTAAGCTGTACTTCAACACGAAGACAAACTTCAGCAGCGTCGCTGGGCACCTCATTCACATTTTTACTACTGCTTGAATGAATCTTTCCTGGGTCAGAGTTCTGTAGTTTAGGTATGGTCTATTCCCCCACTCAGCTAGACATTTACGTTTAGTACATTCCCTGCTATAACAGGGATGTAGAAAAAAAAAAAAAGGTCTCTGATCTTTTTTGCTGCCTCCCTAGGGCATACTACCATTTATTCCCTCTTCCAGCCTTTTTATTAAGGCTTTAAATTTGTTAGACCATGTGGGGAGAGTGAGCAACAGGCCCATCTAGATTTAAACTTTGCTTTTTTACATGACTGTTTGGGGCAATTGTCCCCTTCAGCCCTCTGTTCCCAAGTCAGCTGTACTTTAATAGTCCATTACAAGAAGAGAAACAAATCTCAATATTTACTTTTTGTTGAACTGTCAGATAAACGCTGGGTCTATTTCTGTTCTATTCACATTCTCCCACAATTTCCATTACAAGGTATACACTAAGCACTTTGACAAGAAGTTCCCCGCTGCTAAAAATCTCAGTGCTAAAAGAAAAAGGAAATATTTATTTAGGTTTTGGTTTCAAACAGAAATAAGTTTTCAAAAGCAAACTGGAATTCCCCCAACCTACTCCACTGCAAAGCAGGCTCACACAGTCTAGCAGCTCACAGACATAAACTCTAGATGTTGCAAAGTGCATTTGAATCCCATTTTACTAGGAACACCTTTTGTTGGTAGTCCAGGACAGTTAGACAAACCAAGCTTATGCTTCTGATTCATTTGGTTAGAAATGCCTCACGGGAACTTTTGTTCTCTTCCCGAGTTTGCATGGCATCCCACAAACAGGACTACCTGCCCTGGGTATCATATACAAAATACAGTAGTATCTAAAATTAATTTGTAATCATTACATCGTAAAGACATACATACATGCATGCTACTTGTTTTCATAGTCTTTGTAAGTAAGGCATAAAGCCTAAAAAGGAGATCTGTATGACACTTCAATAGAAATCATATGCATACCCAAAAAAGACTGGTTTTCAGTAAATTTACATATTACTTTGCATGTATTATGCCTCTAGTCTTATCTTTTGCCTTTTTTTTTTTTTTAAGACAAGTTCAGTTTGCCATACGCTATAATACTTTAGAGTAGTTAACTTTGAAAAACGTTCCCTTCTCCAACTTGCAAACAAGTCTGCACCCTATTTAGAAATGAACTTCAGCTCTCCATCCTGAGTTGTTTTGAAAATTTTTTTTTTTTTTTTTTGGGGGGGTGGGATGGGGATGGAATGGTTTGTGTTTTGGTTTTCAATAAGTTATGTACAGTAAGCTGTGGAAAACTGTCTGCAGTTGTCCGAAAGCAGCAGGCTACTGTCAAGTCCAAAGCAGTAAGATGAACTATGAAAGGAGGAAAGTGCACTTGATTTGTGTGACTGATTCTGATTTTATACCTGCTCAATGGCAACTTTACAGTCAGTAAAAGAAAAAAAAAAAAAAGAAAAAGGAAAAAAGATAACTGAAAAGAAGAATAAAGGGCAAAAGTTATATTAAGCCTATTTCAGCGTTATTTTTTTATTTTCTCATTCTTTTCTATGTATAAATGATGAGGTCCAAATCTCATTGAAAAGCCTTGGCAAGACTGGTATATAAGAAAAGATACCACACACATATAAGAACCTGAAACTACAGTTCTAGTGTTAATATCCTGGTTTATTTCAGTTTATGTTCAAGTGTTGCCGTTTGCAGGTCGTCTCCTGTGCGCAAGTTCATACCAGCTGGCTGCACCACCTACTTCTGCACTAGAGACCCACTAGGGAGCCTGACATCAGGGGAAAGGAACAAAATCTCCATTTTTAGCTCAAGCTAGCAACTTGATGAAAATAAGCCCGCTCATGGAGTTACCACTAAAAAGGAATTAATTTGCAAAACTATGATACTGTTTAGAAAAAAATAAAAAATAAAAATCTCGTAGACAACAAGAATTTTATCATTCTGGGAACCTCAGATGTCCTACAATTCAGGGCTTTCTTGACCTGATTCACTCCTGACCTGTATTTGTTGCCAAACAGAAAAAGGGTGATGCTATGGAAGCCAGGGGAAGACCACCAAGGATGGTGGAAAGACCCGTTACCATACAGGGTTGGGAGCCAAGACCCCCCCCCTGCTGAATCTGGGCACTGCCTGCTGCTGCTCCTAGCTCTGGGGAAGCCAGCAGGACCTGGTGTCAGCACACTCAGTCCTCTAGAAAACGCTCTCTGCTGGAGTCAAAGGGTGGCCGAGACACACAGTTAAGGAAAATGAGTTTCAAAAAGCTCCACCTCAAATCCAGAAGCCTCACTGAGATCCTCTGCCTTCCAGCCTGGAACTTGGTGGATGCACAGGTCCTTGGCTCCTGCCACTAAAGGCAGCCACACCAAAAAAGGTGAGTCAGATAGAGCTCTCGTGTACCACCTAGGAAAGTGAAGTAACGTCAGGAAGCCCACCGTTACTGGACTTGGGAGACAGTATCAACAAAAGAATTAACATCCTGTTATTCAACTTGCTGAGCATCTACCCTCTCAATTTCACTTGATTAGCGTCACTGTTTTAACTAAATTATTCTCTACAAGAAGGTTTTCTGGAGCCAAGCCCATAAACCAATGATCCATGAAAACCCATTAGGACTATTTCCTTTCCACAAACTATGTAAGCAACAGAGATTCTATCAGTCAGGGCTGGAAGAAACCCATCATACTTTTGCTTTCCTTTTTCTCTCCCCCTGCCCTGCCTCTCCTTTAAATACATAACTCCTCAGTAATAAAGAGCAGTTTTCTTGCTTTATGTATTTGGCACATACTAGCCTTTGACTATGCTGAACAGAGTGCTTCCTCATGCATCTTATTCCCTCCTTGCACTCGTGTGAGCTCTATCCAAACAACCCAAAGAGACAGGATGTTTAAATTTAAAAATCGCTCTCTGGAAGGCATAAAAAAGGACCTTTTTAAAGAGCGTTGTCTGTTCCTGAAAAGCAACCTGAAGTGCTGTGCTAGCTTTGCCCACCTTTCACAGTCCAGTGTAGCATTTTAGTATAGCACCCATCCGAAGCAGTCTTAATTTAGGGCTGCAGTGATAAGCCAGTAATCCCTCAGAAAAGTTCTTCTAGCAAATACTTCTGACAGCAACAAAACATTAAGACATCCAAGATGCGCGTAATTCTAGCTTTACACACTTTTCGATTTATTCTAGGAGTTCACCCGTTCTCCTCCCTGGCAGTCAAGGGCAAAGCTTCCACTAACTCCAAAAGGAGCAGGACCTCGCAGTTGTCAGCCTCAACTCTACCTGAGTTACCAGAAAATTGAAGTAGACCTGACCACTGGCACTGCAACAACCTGGCACACCAAATGGCATCATGTGCTATTATTAAAAAATATTCCCTTCCTATTCCTTCCACAAACTTGCAGTTTTTTGGAAGTTCAAGATTTTCCTCAAGTGGAAGGTGTTCACAGGGGATGCAATAGCCAAGAGGGTAAAAGCTTTTGTAAAAGGGACGCATACGATTGTGATTAAAGCGCAGAACTTATATTTAAGTAATAATCTGTTCTCAGCTCTACAATTTATTTTTTTTCCATTGTGCAAGTAAAGGACAAACTACATTTTCCAGAAACCTTACATTAGAGAGCTACTGATCTACTACCTGAACCCATAAGAACTGGGCATTAGTCTGCTTGAGCCTTCAAAAGCCTCAGGCCATGGATATATTTAAAAAAATAAAAATAATTTAAAAAAAAATTGAGATATAAACTGACACTTGCTACCCGTTGACTCATGACCTACACAAGTCATCTTATCATGGTCAGGGCCTTCCTCCTCCCATCCCCACCTTCCAGCTAAAAAGATGGCAAAAAGATTCCCTTCATCCAAACATTACATTGAACCCACAGCCAGGTTTTTAAGTTTAGCAAAGAGTATTTTGCACCTCAAGAAGCATAATGCAAGCAGACAAAGGTCCCTCAAACAGGTACCTGCCACAACAGATCTTTTCCTGTCAGGCACTTCAGGCCATGATAAAATACAGCCCTTCAGAACTGTCTGAAACAGTTTATTAAAAACTAAACTTTATTAAAAGGCCAGTTTTCTACTGACACAGCTACGCTCTCAGGTTCTTGAATAGCCATGACCAGAGTGAAGATCTCTAAAGTATTTTTAAAGTCTCATAAATGCACTTATGTGCTATTAACAAAAATGTCAATAATTCCCAGTATAGAGTGCATATATATGTATATAAAGTATTTCTTTTGCATTAAGTCTTTTGCATGCCTGAGCAACAAGCCTCAATGTGCTGCCACGGAGCGTATTTCTGTGTTTTATGCACAATGCAAAATGACCTGCTTCTTCTGACCACAATAAAAAGGGGACTACTTAAATTATTAGATGCTTAGCATTTCCCTAGCAGCCCAAAGAATCATCACCATGAGTTTAATCTAAACACATATAGCGATACTGCCCTATGGAAATTTTCACTTTCTCTAAGCAGCAGATATAACATTCCCAAAAGAGACTCCTCCAAATCTATACACGCCTGCACACGCTCTCCACTAGAACAGGCTGACAAGATGCTCCTAAAAAAAGTCGTATCTTCACCGTAAAGTTTTACATACCAAGAAGTACGTCCTGAAGTTAATGCCTCTTTCATTAGAAAAATAGAAAACAGCTGTGCTTATTAATTCGGTCCCTGCAGAAATTTGTTCACTAATGGCAAAACAGAATAAAATCAGCTCTTCATCCTGGATCAGGCAGTGAAAAAAAGCTCCGTTTAAAGGCCAGGTATATTGTTCCAGTTAAATGCAAGCCACAAGACTTCAACTGACATTTACTTTGGCAACTCCACACAAATCAAGATCACCCATTCTGTCTTCAAAAAGGGATTTAGGTTTGACCATGTTAATGGGACATTGTTCATTTCTAAGTATGCCAACTCACACAAGCTTGGTTTTCAATAGAAAAAGTCACAGACGAGAACTATTTCAAGTCCCCTTAGAAGAAAAGAAGCTTTTTGTGAAAGTTGGCAAGGTCCTTTGCCTTTTCTCCAATTAAGAGAACAAAGTCGATGCAGGAGAGGTGGAACTAGCTATACAAGAAACACAGGGAGAGCACAAAACGATCTGTGCTGTAACCTGTAATTGCAAGGAAAGAACCTTTTTTAACCAAAGCACAATGAAATGGGCAAAGCCACAAACAAGAACCAAGGGTGTCCAAGCGTTGTACAGAGAAGACAAAACAACCCCAAAAAGCTCTCAATTCCCCCACCCCAGAGATAAAAAGGGGGAAGGCTGTAAACGGAGAGCGCAGAAAACTGCCGCTGAAGAGGAAAAGCAACAACTACCAGTACTGCTCCCCCCTCCAGAAGAGACGGGCGAGCGAGGCAGGACCTTGCCTTGCCGCTACGCCTGACGCGGTCTGGCATCCCATGGTGGTGACTGACCAGCTCCAGCACACATCGTACTGGCCACAGATGGCTCTCGCAAATCTTTCCTGTTTTACGAGCCGAAAACGCTTTTTGCTGCAATTCTCTTGTTTCTTAGGAGCCATCCCACAACTGATCACAACTTGAGCCTCAGAATTAGAAACATTTCAAAGGTAGTTCTGTCAAATCTTCCTATCCTCTCCTATTTTAAAATCAGCACTTATCACAAATTACACAGAGTAAACTTTGGTAATCTTCATGCAAATGTATTTGCATGTTTAATTCTCAGGGCAGGTAACAGAGATGGATGTTCTTTCCATGACTAGAGAATTTTCCTTGAGCTAATTGAAAACAGGCAGATTTTGAGTAACATACACTACTGCCAATAGTCTTACAGGGAGGCAACGCAAGAATGATTTATGGGCTGTGAATATCACGTAAATCTGTCTTCAAGTAAAAGGACCATCTCTGCATAGAATAAATTTAAGTACTCAATTATCAGCACTCTTAATTTTACATATTTCCTAACTAAACAAAAAAACCCACAGCATACCCTAGCCCTTCTCAGAGGTTGTCACACACCAGGTAAACAGGTATCAGTTATAGCTAAACACAGCCAGAAAACCAATGGTCAATTAAAACATTCTTAAATGAGATTATTTCATGCTTTTTCCAAGTCTTTTGCTATCCCGTTTTCACATCACCTTAGCGTTCACCACTTTGTGACCCAAAGGGAAGGTAACAGTCAATCTCCTAGAAGCTGAAAGAGGTTTTTCATCTGTAACAGCTGTTGTATACCTCCTCTTTCTCACTGCCTTTTCCAACAGGCATTTTTTTATTTCATTTTAATTTGAGGCCTGCAATTTCTGACTATGATACAGATGGAGGGGGAGGAAATCAATTTTTTCAAGGAACTTTCAATAAACATCAAACACTTCAGCAATTACCCTGAGTCCTGCTTGAAGTACATTCCCCAAACAACCTGAGGCATACACAGTTTTCTTTTGTTTACCATTTGGGAGACACCACTCTTGAGCATCTGGATCTCGTTCCAGGTATCTTGTATCTATCACATAACAGATTTACTTCAAGTAAAGCTGAAGTTATTCTCTCTGCAGGTACTCGCTGTCTCCCAGGGAGATGCAAGCTCTGACCACACTGAGCACAGGAGATCTCTATTTGCATTGCAGCAGGCGAGTCAGCATATATCAATGACTGGGAATGTATTCAATGAGGAAATTGAATTTATTTTTTTCTAATGGAAAACCACATTAAATACTTTGGTAACCATATTAAAATCTTAAAAAAAAAAAAAAGAAAAAAAAAGAAAAAGAGAATTTCTGAATCTGGTGACCATCAAGTTAGTCAGACGGTGCTGCCCATGAAACACCCCCAGGTTTGTTAAGTTTTCTTGTTCATGCCTAGTGGAAACACAGTTTAATCCCTTAAGGTACAGAATACGCGTATATCCTTCACCAGCTCCCCCAAGGGACTTAGGAAAGGAGTAGTGTTGATTAGCCCTGGAAGAAGGGAAGTCAGGAAGCAGGAACATAGAGAAAGAAACATGGCATTCCTGGCAAGTCAGAGGAAAGAAAAATGTCTATTTTGTAAATGACAAATTTTGCATGCCCATTTTAACTCATTAACAGTGGACTGTGCGGATGAATGTCACATTGTACTCAACATGTACGTCACCACAGAAGATTACAAACTGCTTTCAATGAGGGTCTTTGGCAGCCGTCCCGTAATTTGGCAGTAAATCAGGGTAGTATGAAGATGAGGCAGAGCTGAACGCAGTGACGAACGAACTACAGAGGCTCCACACACTACTACTATCACTCCTTCACAAGTCATTTGTAAAGAGACTGCTTTATTTACTTCTGCTGTAAACAAGGGTTCGACCCCTGGCATCGCATCTGGCTGGGGAGGAGTATTAACAATGCACTGAACGCTCTCCAAGAGCGCGGCTCTTGATTCCAGCCCTCCACGTTCCGCAAACGTTCAAAAAGGATGCTTAAAACACTTACGGGCTTGACAAAAATTAGTATTTGCATCTGAGGGGCAAATTTCAGAAGTCTCAGTACAAAACTTCAGTACTTGGTAATTAAAAGCCGCACGTATATGCAGGCGCATAAATATGGATGGCTCCAGGCAGAAATGGATGGATCTGCTTTTGAAATGCTGATCCTTCAGGACCCAATTTCAAAACTCTGGTTTTCCCCCAAAGCAACTAGAACAGCTAATTTGTAATTACATGCTCACTTTCCGTTTGATAATGGTGAGAAGTTAGGCTCATCAGAGACCTGGTCCCACACTCACCGGAGCACATACAGCAGGGGAACGGAGGTCAATATACGCAGGTACAACACAGGCAAAGGGACTGACTTAGCAGCTTGCCACATTAGTAGTGAAATAAGCTTCAGAACTGTAATTGCTATCCAAAACCTATTCATTTTGAAGGGATTCTTACAAATCCATAATTACAGAAAAGCAAATCCTCCTCATAAAGCAGTCAAAACTATATTCACGCAGTCCTAGAGGGAGCACTTTCAGCAGCATGGCTCATTAGAAAGGTATTCTTCCATTAAACACCAATACCAAAGACAAATGTTAATGCAATACCCCGGAGCCACACTGAAAACTGTATTACGGCAGTGAAGACGTACCTATTTAATTTGATCCAGTATCCCTTCGCAATGGAAGGCAATCGGAGCCCAGTGATGGCATTTCGCACTGTTTTTCAGACATCAAGTATAGCTCATTATGAAATCCTATTCTACAAAACCCACACCATCTGTGCCATTCAGTACTTAGGAATATTGAGAGTTATCCTTACCACAATGATTGGGAAGAGAATCCATTTATCCTTCTGCCATCCAGTCACATTAACATAAAACTACTGCAAACCTCAACAGTACTTGCTGCTGCCTTTTCTTCTGAAACTCTGCAATTCTTTAGCACGGCTCCATTGCAAAAGGAAGAAAGAAAACCGCCTCAGATGTTTTGCTGGAAAAGGAATATAGCTATGAACAAAGGTTAAAACTGAAAACTTGAAACTGCTTAGCAGAGGTGGGGCTGCTGAAACCTGACATAGCTGCGTCACCAAGATTTTACTTTGGCAAACACGGCTTCCTGAATTCAAACAAATCTTAGACAGAACTATCTTTTGTTTCAGCAATAAGCAATTATTGCACAGACGTGCTTTCAAGGTCACTAGCGGGAAGAGTAAACTACACCAGGATGTGTCAGTCATAAGTAATGTTTTAAAAAAGTTAACACCAAGCAATACATATTTAAAGCCTTCCACGCTTAGCAGGATGCAAAGTGCTTACTTCCTTCCAACTGACCACAAATAAACATGAACAAAGAGCTCCATAAAAAAGCAATAAATATTTCAGAGGTTTGTATTCTTCTCTGTTACACTTCATTCTTAACATTCTTTATAACCAAAATTATTTTTTTATTACTTTGGCATAGTAAAACAAAATTAAATGTCTTGTTTTAATGGTTTTGGTAGAAAAAAAAATGTTGCCTTCAAAGCAATTTTAAGAAGAGGAGGAAAAAAACATTAACTGGGGACTTTGTTCTTCTTTATATTAGGAACTCTAATGCAATGCATATTTGGAAAAGAAGCATTTTTATATTTGTTAGGCTATGTAACCTATATCAATATTCTCCTTAAAAATAGAACAGCACTCTAATTACAAGTATCGTTGTATTTATGTTAATAAAAACATTTACATTTTGCTGCAAAGTCAAAAGCTGCAACCATTCCTCGAAATGTGTCTTCTTTTCAGGAGTACAATAAATACACTCAGATTACTATTGACAAAAACAGGCATTAAAAAAAAAATCACAAAGAAAAGACAGTTTTAAAAACAGACACAATAGGCAAGAGTATTAAAAAACCAAACACAAGTGCTTTATGGGAGATACAATGCACCCTTCTTCTGGATTTAAAACTTCTCTTAAGAATAAGGAAGAAGATCATCCCACATTTGTCTGGCAGGGAGGTTTTACACCTTTCTTGAAATCAGCTGATGATGCCTGAAGTTAAATACAAGATACCGGACTAGACAGCCCACAGTATGTTCTCATACTGAAGGTCATCAGGTGTGTGGAAACTATTACTATGGGCTTTTCTACAGAATTGTTAAAGCCAGCAGTTTCTTTTACTTCACCTGGGTACGCCTCCTTCAATTCCTGTGAACTGAATCTTGCCAACTGAGTTCTGAGAGATAATGAAGAAAACACAGCGATAGCTGTAATTTTTTTTTTTTTGCCTTTGACAAACATATGAGTTGTCACGTCTACAGCTTCAGGATGCACAGCTACATTTCAGCTTTACCATCCTTCAGAGTATACAACACTACCCAAACATTACAAGAGCCGTTTTGATAAGACACTGCTCATCAGTGGTTACTGGATTTAAAAATGCTTTCAAAGCACCTAACACAGGAAAATCATACTCGAAGATCTCGCTGAGCACACAGAGCTGAAGAAAACAACTTGAATTGTTAGATTTACTGCCTTCAGTGAACACGTTCTTTCTCAAAGAACATACACACACGAACAATGATTAACTCCCATAATTCAATTCAAACAGTAATAAAAGGTGGGAGGTTTTCCCCCAAGCAGAAAAGTTAAAGTTAAGCACCTTCCTTTCACAAGCCTCAGAAACACGTATTGAGATAACACTTTGACATGACACCTCCTCATGCCCAACAAAGTACTTTACATCCATAACATACAAACTTTGAAGCATGGGGTTTCTACTTGAACACATCTGCACAAGCAATTCATACATCAAGGATTTACACACATACCGCTGAGTAAAAAAACATAACAAATCAGTATAAATGCAGTAGGCATGTAAACCGCTTTGCAGATGTGCTCGGTAACACATAGTGAACGAGAGAAGAATACTTAAGTGCATTATAAAGTCTAAAGCCCCTCTGAAAAAGATATTTCATTCCATTTCATGCTTACTAACGACAATTGGATAGGATTTAAGCCAACCATCAAAAGAAAAGGTTATTTCATAATCACAAACTATGGAGCTCCCTGTACCACAAGAGGGGGGCATGACCACCAGCCACCATCTGCATGAGATTAGATGGTTCTCCAGCATGATTTGCCAAAATAGCTGTGTCGTACAAATTCAGCTCATAATTTCTACACCAAATTTTGAAACTTCACAACAGATCTCAGAAATCTCAAGGACTGACAAGAAGATCCAACACGCCCAACCTGACATCAAACAACTTCCTTCTTCTCTTACTACACAGAAATGTAACCCAAGACTTGCATTTGGCAACTTCAAGATTGACTCTATTCTACCAGCCTTTGCTTACCCCTCAGATTTTTGTTTGCGTATCCAAGATGAAAATTCATGTGCGACTGGGCAGATCTCAAGCCCTCAGAAGTCTTTTCCCTGGTGACAGCAGTGGCTGCAAAGCAGCTGGAATTGCGCAGACGAGGGCAACATGGCTCCAGTTGTCACTAGTGCTTGGAAGCACTTGAACTGCTAAAGCAGTTCAGTTTTCAGCCACAGCAATTCCTGTTTAAATCTGTTTATATTCACAGAGCTAAGAGCCCATCACATCTCCATTGATGCTACAAGCCTCATACCAACTTCCTAAAAGTGGGAGAGGAGATACTCCTATGTTCATAAAACAAGTTGTTCCTGATGATGTTCCCAAGCAAAAGTCGAGCAACATACAAATCAAAGCATTTGATTTTTGGTGTTTTGTCTTTAAAAAAAGGAAGCAAACAAATGTTCCTCCCATCTCAGGAGGTCCTGAAGCACACTGAGGTCACGAGCTGCCCATGCGGTAGGGCTGTACTTCAGAAAATAGCTTTTCAAAATGTTTGAAAAAAAATTAATTTTTCAACATTTCTGGTGAGACTACTGGTAAATCCAGCCTACATCATGTTTCTAAAAACAGCATTTGCTTCTCCATTTATGTTAATAACACATTCAGAGATGTTTTCTTCTGGAGGGGGAAAAAAAAAAAAAAACCTAACAACCGACACCTCTGAAATGTGGTTGTGCCCAAACCCACAATAATTCTGCAGTTTTCTAAAAACAGGTTATTTACTGTAACACCTCCTACTTGCTACTCATAGGAATGTCTAAATCATCTCAATTCTCAGGATAGTTCTCGGCTTCATTAGCCTCCAAAGGAGATGTTTTTCAATGTGAACACTAATTCTGTGAGAACAAGGATAAGGAAAAAAGAGTGGGTGGGAGTATTTCCTTTTCCTTGGATTTAGTTGCTCTGAGTGTTCATTGTTCACAGGAGATGTTCTACCTTTCCATTGTCTCATATGCTTCCCCCACCCGTTTTTTTCTGATCCCTTGGAGATGAGCACTAAGATAAAGCAATCTTTTTTCTTCCATGTACTTAAAATTTGGTTGCTCAATTCTGGATTCAGAATCTACATCAAGGTCCTCTCTTCTCTGTAAACTCCTGTTTGTCCTGCCCCCTTCCTGCCTAGTCTTAACCAAATCACATAACTGACTATTCTTATACAATTTTTGTCATTTCACCGTGCTGCTCACACTGACAGTAAAAATGCACGTATTTGGAACAAAGCAACCCTGTCATCCCTAAATTCTACCAAAATTCTTTGGCATATGCAACTGATCACGACAGTTTGCTGTGCTTCAGTGCATCAGCTTAACCATCTTCTCATTCGACATCCTAAAGCCTGACAGCATTCATTCTTATTAACGAGACAAAAAAACCAAAACCACCACGGAACTAGAGTACTTACCAGTACAGCACCACCTAATTTCTTCCTTTATCTGTTGGGGAAGGAACTATTTCACTTACTTCATATTTTTGTAAGGTGACAAGGTGACACATTACAAAGAAGACCATCTGCTTCATAGACTTATCACCATTGTGATTTCCTTCCCGTATGTTTGTCTCAGGTGTTTTATGGCTTTCTGTATTGATTTCACTAGGGCTGAATTCCCCTTTTCTGAAGGGCTTCTGTTGACTCAGCCTTGGTGTCCCACTCTGTCTTCCTGCTTCCCTTTTGCCTTCCCCCCCGCCCCCGACTTTCTGAGACCGGACATTACTTGAACTTTTATGACCTAAATTTAATTATTCATGTTTCTTTGCTTCCCGAGTCGAATTCTTGATGGCACACTTCTGCCTGAAAGGGTAGGAGGACAGGAATTAAATCCTTCCTCCACAAACGCACTGGGATTGTTTGGGCATGGCATTAGTTATCAGTTCAGCATTAACACTTCAGCAGCACTCTTGCATATTATATTTAGGAAAAGAGCTACAATAACCTCTCATACATAAAAAAGACAATATCATGGCTTAGTTTCCTTTGTCTAGCACAAAGACTTTCAAAACATTTTTGACTCTGAGCTAATCTGCTCTTACTTTAATTAAGGGGGGGAGGATAGACAAGAAAGACCTTTCTACAATGTTAATTGCTTGGGGTTGTTTTTTTTTTTTAAGTCACAGCTGGCATGTCTAAGTTTAAATAATTACGACTGATGTAGCAGAACTTGGCCAACCCCAATCAGCTGCCTCTGCCCTTACTGCATATAACAGGCAGGCATTCAAAACTGCAGGAACCTGTTAAAGCACGTTGCACAGCTTAGCTCATCTTCCCAGATCAGTCAGTACTAGTGAAATCCAGTAAATACCTTTTAATGCAGAACTGTATAAAATAGTTCTTATACTGGCAAAAAGTCCTCCTCCTTCATACTCGGAGTTGTAGGAAACACAGTGAAATACAAAAAGGAAAAGTACAAGATTTAAAACCCTACGGCTAACCAGAATGAAGTGTGAGAAAATGTTCCATTTACCATAAGCAAAAAACCCCCACCCCTAAGGTACACAACTCTAATTATACCTCTGATATTATCTATATCAGTAATTAGTTAAGGCTGGGAACATTCATTGTGTAGATAGAGGTTATTTATTTACTTTTAAAAGACCTTGTACTGTACATAAAGGAAGAAAAGAGGTAAAGAGCAATGGGCTTGTGATTAAGCCCCTTGTAGTATAATTTGATGTAAAATTCAAGCCACAAAAATCAAATGTTGATTTATATTTATTTAATTTTAACTGTAGACTAGTAAAGTTCATCAGAATATCAACAAACGGTGTAATTTCTACTCTGCACACTTATATGGCTATATTTTTTTTTTTTTTTAAATACAGCAGTATTTTAATAGAGTTTAACAGACAACTAATTGTAATTTCAGACTCCCATATGTGGTAATATCTAGAAACCTCATTATTTAGAGACAAAAGTCAGTGTCGCACTTTTAAGTCTATTCTGTGAACTACACTCAAGTTCAAATTTCAAGTCAAGTAGAGAAAATTATTATTATAAAATAGCCTCGATTAATTGTCTCAATTCATTTTATCAGACATGCCAGAGTGTTTTACAAAAGCACAAACAGAAATGTCGGTTCTTTACGTAAGTTTTGAAAGCATATACGTCTTCCTTAAAATCAATCAATCAATCACCTTATTCGGGATGAGTTTCTTTTTAACATTTTAGAGGGTAAAGACCTTGTGTTTCATGCCTACCTATTCCCCGGTTCTGACATCATGAATAAACCACCTGGGTAAAAGTGCAATTTTCTGTACCATGCCTCCTCTGTAGTATTACAATCATACTCTAAAACATTTTATTCAGCTTCTTCATTTTTCTCTTCCAAGTTAAATGTACCCATGCTTTTTCAAGCACACATACTATACAATTCAGTACCACTCCAAAAAAGTAATGTACAGTACAGACTATCACTACTATCCATTGATGCTTTTTAAATGTAATCCTATACTGTGACATGTATTTGCGGTGTATTTCCAACAGACGGGTCACTCGAGTCAGATGGGTTTAGGTATTTGTAAGCATTGTTATTTCCACTGCTGCTGTCTCAAGAAATGCCAGATGAAGATCGGAGCAATAAGCACTGCACAGACAAAAAGACCTGGGGAGTTTACACATACGTTTCAGAAGAAACAGGAGAAGCACCGGAGTGAGCAGTGATGTACCACGCTGAGCAAAGTCCAACTGAGGGGATAGATGCCTCAAAGAAAATACCCGCTTGGAAACAGCGCATGCGAACTTGTGTGTGTAAGTGACTAAATAGATAAAAATTACATGGCATTGCTTTTTCTTCTTAACGATGCCATTATTTTGGTTTTACACCTAAAAAAAAAAAAAAACCCAAAAAATCACAGTGAAAAACAGAGCAGAAAATAAACAAAGATCTCAAACATAGGAGCTGACTGTTAATTTATGGAAGTTATAACTCTAATCTCACATCTCCAAGCTAAGCTTTAAACGTTTAGGTCAATAGCTACTTAGCCTCACGGGAACAACTATTTATGCTCTTTTTTTAAATATCAAATACATTGAAGCAAAACACAAAACTCACCAAAGCAGAGAACAAAAATATTATTCTACAACTAAAGCAAAACAGAAAAGAGGAATGTGTAGTTATTTTTAAGGATCTCTGTGGAAGTTGTACCAGGTATTTCATACTATAGTTCCTTTAGTCAACTTACGAGCAAGTACATACAGTAATGCATAATCAGTATTTGAGGAAGGATGCATTTATTGGTGAATCTCCAGGAGTTGCAATCAAGAGATTCTGGCTCTAGTAGACAGAATTAAAGAGACATATGATTTCAGATCAATCCTGTTACAGCAAGATAAAATAAAAAACCTCACAGTGAGCCTTTCCATGGAGTGGGTTCATTTTGCTCCACTGCCAGTATAAAAAGATATTAGAAGCCGTAGTTCAGTATTGACTCGAACATCAACAAGTGCAACAATCGATCAGTTCAACTTGGAAGAGTTACAGTAACACCTTTTTTTTTTTTTTTTTTACAAGTTCTGTCTTCCCTAAACGGCAAGCTGAGGGTCAGAAGTACTTTAGTGTCAGAGTGATCTCCCTCATCCTTACCCAATTCCTTAATTTTTTTTTGTCCTGCCCTGTAAACAGGCAGTTACGACTGCATCATGTCCAAAGTCAGCAATAAAATAATTCAATTCTCCCCCTCTACCTGGCATGCTGCATCCAGCTCTGGAGCCCCCAACATAAGAAGGACATGGACCTGTTGGAGCAAGGCCAGAGGAGGGCCACGAAGATGATCAGAGGGCTGGAGCACCTCTCCTATGAGGACAGGCTGAGAGAGTTGGGGTTGTTCAGCCTGGAGAAGAGAAGGCTCCAGGGAGACCTTAGAGTGGCCTTCCAGTACTTAAAGGGCGCCTACAGGAAACATGGAGAGGGACTCCTTATCAGGGAGTGTAGTGATAGGACGAGAAGTAACGGTTTTAAACTGAAAGACGGTAGATTTAGATCAGACATTAGGAAGAAATTTTTCACTCTGAGGGTAGTGAGCACTGGAACAGGTTGCCCCAGGAAGCTGTGGAGGCCCCATCCCTGGAAGTGTTCAAGGCCAGGCTGGATGGGGCTTTGAGCAACTTGGTGTAGTGGGAGGTGTCCTTGCTCATGGCAGGCGGGGTTGGAACTGGATGACCTCTAAGGCCCCTTCCAACCTAAACCATTCTATGAATAAGCCTTGACTTCCTAGAACTCTAAAACTGCTGAAACACCCATATATGATTTCCCTTGAAAAAAACCCAAACAAACAAAAAAAACCCTACCAGCCCCACATGCACACCCATTCCCAAAACCTTTTTTCACATTACTCATCCATTCTCCAGTTCCCTTCTGTGGGGAACAAAGAAACCAAAGAAAATACATGGACACTTAACAACCTTTTCAGAAAGCACTTACTTAACTAGACCAGGGCTCATGTCAAAGCAATCAAATTCAAAATACTGTATTTTAGTTAAAGCTAATGCTACCTCTTCTTTTCGACGTAAACAAACCACTAGCCTTCTCATTGAGCGAGAAACTGCAAGCAAAATTGCTTTGCCCTGAGACATTTCAAGTCACCTCTTACCTGCACCATTTGGTAATATTTACAGATTCTTTCCCTTTCTTAGTGCAATTTAATCTGCACCTCAAGTGCAGATCCTGCTGACTTTAAACCAATACAGACAAATGGATGAGTTACTTTATAACCTGAATGGTGAACACAGCTTTCTCCATATGAACTATTTCTGTGTGCGTACATGTGCGTGTGAAGGGGGGGGGGTGGGGTGGGGGGGGTTGTTTGAAGCAGCTAAACTTGTTAATAGTCTTTAGACTTAAGAAGCTGAAAGAGACACGTTCTTCCACAATTTTAAGCTTGCTGAAAACTGATGCAACACACAAATGCACATCTTCCATTATTATTTTTAGCATGGGGATCCACCTCCCTCTTGCCTCAAGCTACACCAAGGGAATATTAAAATAATCTTCCAGTAAGGAAGAATTCTGCATGCTTACTAGCCAGGATAATTACCACTGCCCTTACAGTACATGCTAATTGTACTTGGCTACAGATGGTTAAACAAATACGTTCAGAGACTCACCATCTGACTTTCAAACCACGTACAGTGAAATTCACATTTTATAAATATTTAACTGGAAGTAAAAATGGTAAGGCTTATCACAGCTGTCACAACTTCAAGCAACTGAATCAATTAACAGTAGAAAACCTTAAGACAATACAGATACGGGAAGCTTGCGATTACTCACAAAACCAAACTGGAACAGATTGCAATGCAGTTTCCCAGCTCCTGGAGCAAGTGCCCAAGTGATCTCACCAAATCCCGCCAACAAAGAGGAAAAAAGCTGTCGGTCCCTGCCAGCAAGTTGTTTTAAGCACCTGCCTGCACCTGAGGGAAATAAGAAAACGCAGCAGCCGAGCCAGGGGAGCAGAGGGATAGAGTACAGCAAGAGACGGTGGGGGAGAAAAAGGCTAAGGCATCACCAAGGGAGATTTTAATTTCTTAAGTTCTGATGCTACAAAGTACTATTTGCAGCCTGAATTTTATGTAGACACACATGTATAACACACAGAGCAAATCAAGCTCTAGTCAGCACTTTAAATCTGCAAGGGGGGGGAACAAAAAAAAAAAAAAAAAAAAACAACAAAAAAAACAACCACCCCAAAAAAACAAACAAAAAAAAACCAAAAAACCCCAATTA
>VYXH01002847.1:269662-287772 GCA_013397275.1 Burhinus bistriatus | reverse complement strand
AGAGTTGTAGCCTTCCCATCCCTGGAGATATTCAAAACTCAACTGGAGGAAGACCCTGAGTAACATGATCACTCTTTGAAGCCAGCACTGCCAGGGCTGGAGGGGGTTGGACCAGATGACCTCCAGAGGTTCCAACCTACATTTTTCAGTGATTCTTTGATCTATTCTAGGAGGGCATGCATGGTATAGGATTACAAATGTAATATATCAGCAAGCCAAAATGTACTGCCAGCCAAAATGCAGGAATAGAAGATACACTCTACAATCTTTTGACATAGCCTTGTCAGCAGATGCTCCAAAATGCTGGGTCAAAACTCATGGGAAAGGGCAGGGGAAAGAAAAAGAAAAAAAAAAATCCAGAAATGCAAACACACAGTTTTTCTGACATATCTGTACACAAGGATTTCTACCTTATATTGAGCATTTTGAGGCTGACCCTTGAGCAACAGACACAGGTAGCACAGATGCTGGTAGTACGGACTTGACTTGAAGGGGAACAAACATCTGGGATGAAAGGTAAGTGTTCTGAAATGGAAATTTTCTTTTTTAAGATACCTTCCACTGTTTTACTCCCACTAGATCCTATTCTGAAGTCACAGTTCCAACAACTGATTTATCAATGTGTTTGAACAAATCCTGATGTCACTGACTAAATACATATGTATCACCCATTTTGCCTCAGACAGAGGTACTTCACTGCAGAACATCTTGAGAAAAACTTGAGGAATAAACTTGTTTGTTTAAATAGAAGCATCTGACAGCTAGCCAAAGTCACAATAAAAAAAAAAATAAAATCTGTAACAAACAGCCCAGGGAAAACAGATTTTCTATTAACACAGCTGATACAACAAACTTTCCTCCAATATAAATGTCCTCCTGGTGTCTCACAGAGCCAGTGTGGCCAGGTTTGGGAATTGAGAGCACTGGACATGCTGGGCCAGAAATTCAGTTAACGTTAATCAACAGAACCCCATCAAGGAGAGCTGATCTGGCCTGCTGTGCTTTTGTTGCACATGTTGAAAGAACTTCGGTAAAGTCTGTTGTGATAACTTTGATTTACGTTGGAGGACAGTCCTCGTGACAAAGTCTGCTGTGGAGAATAGGGTAAGAGATTGGTCGTTTCAATGTCTGATAGTTTAAGTTGGGAGTGGATGGAAGTATACCACCTTTTTGAAGAATGTGAAACCAGTCTACTCTACACATAGAATACAGAAGTAAGTACTGCTTTTTGCTAATAAATATAATTAAGATACTGCATGCCTGAAGTCCTTGTTAGCTTTAGGAGACTAACTGAAGACTGGAATCTGGCCATAATTGAGGTTTCCTAGCAAGGTGAAACAAGTAAGAGAAATGTACATTGGTGAAAAATTTCAGTGCCAGTAGAACCTGAAGATGAGAGCCAGTAACAAACTGGCTTTCACACACGCTGATGGTCCTGCTTCCTTTAATTACAAGGACACTCCTCATCTACGATATTGAAAACGCTCTTTTCATTTTAAAACTACTATTTTGAAGAATTCTGTTTTCACTTGGGGATTGTGAATTTCATGGGGTTAATAGGGCAACTGCAGAGTCTAAATACTCTCCTTTCTCTGAAATAGGCAATTCTGATAGCCTGGGTGAGGGAGAAGGAAGGGAGATAAAAGAAAAGAGGCTTGTCCAGCACTGCAACTCCAACAAAAATATTCACGCGCTCCATGTTGCTTGAAGTTGTGGGCATTTGCAAACAAGAAGCCCACAAGCAAATCAAGGAGACTGAGGTGACCAGGCTTGTGTGAAAGTAACTTTGGAAGTTAAAATACTGGAGAATTTAGGCACTAAAAGGTCTGTAATAAAAAAAATAAAAATAAAATAATGGAGGTTGAAACACGTTGCAGAGAGGGTTCTCAACCATTAGTAAGAATGTCAATTCTGACACTTGGAAAACATAGCCTCCACTATAAGAGTTTCTGGCATGAGCTGTACAAAAAGTTGCTGAGCTGGGTGCAATTTATATGAGCATACATGTAAGAAAAGGAAAAGAAAAAAGAAAAAAAAAATCACAAAAAGAATGGAAAAGAGGGGGGAAAATATTTCAGTAGTAGGAAGATCCCCCATTTTGCTGGCCAAAATGCTAAGTCTTCTGAGACATCTGATGAAAGGAGTACATTTGAATGTGTTGAACAGGTACTACAGGAATGTTGTCAAAAACACGGAAAAGATGTTAAACGCTAAATTCCTCACCATTCTTGCCGAGTTGCAAATTAACACTTACATTGACACAAAGCAAAACCACCTAGACCAATAACATAAGCAATGTGCAAATACACATTAATTCCAACAGTTTTTGTTAGCCCCCTCTTTGCAAAGAAATAATCACAAAAATAACCCAACTAACATGTCTGTAGATTACCTAAAAAGCAAGAAATAAGCCCTATACGAACAGATGTAAGGGGAGGGGGGAAAAAAGCCCTCAGAACACTAAACCGCCTTGAGAGAGCAAGTGTGGCTGAGTTTGATCAGTGACTGAAGATGCCAACACTTATCAGTTTCTAAATTCCTGCCTGCTGGCTTGTCAAGTGTCACTTACAAAAATGCAGTCTGAGTGAAGGAGACACACTTCATGACTCAAGATAATGTGGCATCAGAAATTCAGGTTTTAAATAGATACATCTGGTTAATCCATTTAGAAAACAGAGAAAAACTGAGTAACAACCTAGACATTTGAAGGAAGTATGTAGTCGCATCTAATATTGGTATCATGGTTCATTAAACCAGGAAGGTTATACAGATTAGAGATTTACATGTGTCTACTAAAAATATCAAGAAAACTTAATTGTACAATTGCACTCTTTTGTCCCCCAGTGGTCTCCTTACGTCACTCAAGATTTTCTTATTTGGACAATTAGAGTAATCAGATTAGACTACCAAAAAAAGTTGGAGAAACCACTGTCTAATCCAGTTAGGGAAACAAAAGCCTGCAACATTTCTATCTATTTATATATATATTGAAGGATTTTAACTGGAGAACACCTGCCTATGGGTAATTTTTAAACAGTTACAGCTCCTCTTGTTAGCAGTTTTACTCGGGTGCATCAACTTTTTGCAGAATGAAGAACATGCCAACTACTTTCCTCTTCAGAGGTCTCAAACTAAAAATTTCAAACACACCCATATAGAAAGAGCAAAGTAATCAAAAGGTGCCTTTCAGACTGAATATTATCCATTTATAAACATATCTGTGCCACAAGCCATAGCATGTTTTTTGAGTAACCCAGAGGAACTTCCCTATGAAGAAATTAACTGTATCACAAAGTTTTGTCATTCAACAATACTCTAGATTTTTATGCAATGCATCACCTTATCTTTTAACACATTTTGGTTACTGCAATCGCCTGTGGCAACCCAGACTGTAAAGAAGTGAGACTACACACTATTTGCATCACATAAAAATTACTACATATTAAAAAAATCCATACTTACTTAAAAACTTTTGCTTTGTAGGCGAGGACAGCATGGATCATCATATTTTTAACAGTATGTGGTATTTCTTCAATTAATTTTTACTTTTTAAAGTAAATAAGTCATCTCTGCCATCTCCCTTCAGGAATGCATTGACAATGCTTTGTAATAGCTCCTAATGCATCCTCTCCTCCATAAGTCTTCAGTTTTACAGAGATTAATGTAGTACATTCAATGTTTAAGTGTTTGTTTAGAAGTATAATGCTGTCTTTTGTATTCTGCTAGCCCGTGTTCACCTGAAGGAGCACAGACTGTTTGTGTGGAAAGGTACGTCGGGGAAGGCAAGTGCATCTCCCATTAGAGCATCCCCTTTCTTTTTCCCAAATTTTAATTCCTCATAGCTCCAGCACATTACTGCCACAGGGGCCTGTGCTCTTCATGCCCAGTTTCTACCCATAGACAATTTCTGTAGAAAGACTAAACGTTCACTGCTTCAGCCATTTTTTTGTTTAAACTGCCTGTGCACCCACCCCACAGACATCTTCCCTACGCTCTGCACAGAAAACTGATGCCGACGTAACCAAGCCATCTATGCATTTCTGCTCCAAAACACAGGGTATATCATAAGTCACTTCAGGATCGCAGGTGCACACCGTCACCCCACCAGCCCCCCCATCCCTTGCAAGGGCACAGGCTGGCAGATTTTGTCAGCTTGCAGGGGTTTTGCTGAAGGGCTTCGTGCTCTCGAGCAAAATCCTGTCGCCTTGTAGAACGAGGCAAATGCAGCTGAACCGCTGAATCCCACTGGCACCCCAGGAAATATGAGGAAAGTCCCCAGAGAAGAAGGATGGTGGGTGTGGTGACAGTGTCTTCCTGAAACCCTGATGCACAGGGATGATCACAGAGCTTAAAAAATGCCAGATGGTGCCTCACTGCTGCTACATCACCTGTCTAAAAATAAAAAAAAAAAAAGCAGGCAAAGAACACTGCACAATACACTTTACCCATCCTTATGTGCCAAGGCAAGTTTTCCAGGTTAACCACTCACCAAGTAAGTTGTCTTTAATTTTAAAATTAATTGAACAGCAAGTAGGATTTAATTTGCCAAGCAGCATTTCTGAGGGGTTTCTAACAATAGCGACTGTGCAAATAAGCCTAATATTGCAAAAGCTAATTCATTCCTTGGTTTCTCAAAACAACTGCATGAAAATACCCTCCTCCTTATATACAAGGACTTGCGAACATGTTTAAACTTACACACCGAGTGAGATACAAGCCAGTCAAGAGGAATATCTAGCTGCACGGCGCTGTTCTCGTCTAAGATGTTGAAGGGCCAAGGGCAAAGGTTTCATAAAAAAAGTGACAAAACCCTTTAGAATATAGAATTTGAACCAAAAAAAGTCTAAGTCACAGATAAAGACGACCATAGAAGTACTTGAGCCCGAAAAGGCTTACCACGTTATCCCTCCTCTGAACATTTCAAAAGACTGCTGCATAAAAACGGTACAGTCATGAGCATGAGAAAATGCTTACCGTTAGCAATCCCAGTCCTCCATATACTGCTAAATTTTGCTCTCCTTCTAATCCTGGCCTCTTTCCTAGCAGTATTTCAGAAATAGCACTGTACAGTAGGTTCTGTACTCCAGAAACTATTTTACTCAAGTTGCACTTTTCCACAAAGATGATATCAAATAGGATGCTTCTTGAGAAATCAAGATGATTTCTCTCTTAAATTGCACATACTTGTAACATTGGTTGAAATTGATCCGATTTTAAAAAAAATATTCACATTTTATTGTAAAAAGGACATATCAGAGAACTTTTGCTTACACTGCATAAAGAAAAACCCACATTTTGCAGACACGAACAGGTAAGTGCATCACCAAAGCATACGAAGAACCTCTTTACTTAGTGATCAGTTGAAAGTCATTAGGCCAAGCTTATAAAGGCTTAAAAGCCACAAGGCTCTGAAAGTCCTACTTTATACTTCACATGACTCCTGAATAATCAATAAACAATATTTTTAGCCCCAAGCAGCAGTAAAAGAAGGATAAAGTTCTCAGCCATGAAAACGAGTTTTCCAGATATTCTGACTTTGTAATGTCATGGCCAAGACTAAATCCTATACCTTCCTCTGCCATGAAGTAATTACAGTACATAGCCTTTCTTAAACTCCAGAAATTTGACTGTGGCAGCAGAAATAAGGAAGGATTAAGATGTAAAAACAACTTAGAATGGGCACTTTTGGTGCCAAGCCCGTCATGTGTGTTATTAATAGGTCACGTATGGACCCCATGTGATGCTCTGAGTGAAATTAAAAATAAAGAAGCCATTGACATAGGTACAGTTATTACTTCCTACAATACTGACTTATAAAATAGTTAAAACTGTGTGAGGAAGTAGTAAATAAAAAAAACCAAGGAAAACACAAATAGACACGCATAGCAAGAACTGCAGTGATCATCTTGAATTACCTTGGGATATCCTAGTGCCTTACCATAAAGAATAACCAAAAAAGCACTAATAAGGACATAAAACGTTATTTGGGCATTCCCTGTGGGGATCCAGAATGATCAAGCTGCCCAGGGCAGGAGGGTGAGAGCACTGGAGGATTGCTACAAACCACTCCTGAAGCAAGGGAGTCCCAAGCGACCTCAGATATAGGAACAATTAAGACTTCATTAACTATAACCTAAAACTGCATTTTTCTCACCTTACCAGGAAAGTGCAGCTGCAATTACTGAGACAGGACATTTAACCACTGCCTTTGACAACATGAACCAAGCTTATGCCTATTTCTAAGGTTTCTTTTGTAACGAAAACGTCTTTAAAATTACCTGATAAACACAAAGTACTCTTTTTTTTTTTTTTTTTCCCCCCAGAAGGGAATCATTAAAGAGAATAAACTGGCAAGCTCTCAGAGTATGTTTCTTTCAAAAGCAGTTGCAGGATGCACTCGTGTTGGCAGCCAGAGCCAAGGTTGCAAAACAATTTCCATTATAATATTGTTTTCAGAGGTTTGTAACTTTCTCAAATATTTATCTTTTTATTTGAAAGGTTTCACATTCACTCTGGGAACGCTCTTGATAAGCATCTGAATATGCTTCTTAAAAAGACATATTCAAAAATAATCACTGTAAAATGTGGTCACTTATGGGCTAAACAAGTTTACCTGACACATCCCTGATATCTCTGCTATGCAACCAAAATGGGGTGGGAGGGGAGAATAAACAGGTGAAAAGTTCAGATTTATACACCTAGCAAACCAAATACATTATTTTATTCTGCTTGCAATACAACTATGGATTGGCCTGTTTACAAAAAAAAAAAAAAAGAATTCTGAAGAAATTAAATCCAAACCAACAAATTATAAATCAGCAGCCTTCCATCTGGAATTATTCAAAGGCACATATGGTCCTATTTTTAATGTAGAAAAATTCTGTGATCTGATACTTATTTGCCTTTCTTATAATTAGCTATTCCACAACATACTAGCTTTAGAATATGGGGCTTGCAATCTGGTCTTGTAAACAAAATATTAAGTTATTAATTCATTAATTTGAGGCTACTTCCATAAAACATATACATGCTAAGAGACTGAATTAAGTTGGCTCCTTTTTTCTTTTAGCACACAGCAACAGTAAAACCATATTAAAATACATTTTCTCATCTGGAACATATGCGTAACTGCCTTAGCAAGGACAGCTAGACAAATAATGACAATCAAGTGAGATAGTTATTTCATTAGTTGTGTTCAACATTGGGGTTTGTTTAGTTCAAAAAAACAGTACTACATTTGTTTATATATGATTTTTGAGATTACACAATGACACAGCCTAATGCTACACATCCACCTTTTCAGGCGGCTTTGGAAAGGAAAATCCATTCCCAAGATGGGAGCACCCAGTCTCTCTTTTTACTCACCTTTTTTGAGGACAGTGTGATGCGGAGAAGGAAGGGAAGTAGTGGAGGAAAAGGAAGAGAGGGAGAAGAAAGCTGCTAGTTTTGGAGAGAGGAACAGGGATGTTCAACAGCTCCCAAGTGGCTCCCCGACTGCTCTACCACAATAGCAAGTAGTTTTTCCTCCCTCACAGCATCGGCCCCACAGCCACGCTTGGAGGAGGTATCTTCCCCTTTGGGGTGAGAAGCAAACCGCCTTCACCATGTTGGCAGACAGGAGCTCCACAACGGAGAGAGACGGGTCTTTGCAGAGGGGGACCAGACCACAGGCTGGCCACACCGGGTGGCACACAACAGCTCAGCACCACCTTCTCACTTCCTTCCCCCCAACTCAAGAGCTCTTCAAAAGGGCAGAGGTGCAGCGTTATCTCTGCACCTTCCAAACCAAGGTTTCAGACCACCATCTGCCCGCTCATTTGTAAGACTCATGTCTTCTGTCCTCCAGAGGTAAGATGACAAATTTATCCTCCTGGTAACCTCCCGTACAGCCACTAGCAGCAATCCAATTAGCTTATTGTCTACAGAAACGTACCCATGCTGATGGGCACATGGCTAATCTGAAACATTTTGTACAAGAGCTCATTTGGGCTTCAAGCACTTACCTTTTGTTTTTCTCATCCCTCTGCCCTCAAGAGCAGCCATTACTGCCTTCACCTGAAGAGGGTTTATAAGAGCTGACTAGTAGAATAAAAAAGATCTTTTGTTTCCCAAGGCAGGAAGGCCACGCTCAAGAGCCCCCTCCTTGAACAGCACTGGGCAGCCCGTTGTCCTCTGCTGCCAGAGCGGCCTCTCACCAGCCCTCTGTGGTCCCTCCAGCACAGCCTCACGTACCATGTGGTTTGAGCCACGAGTTTCAGAGAACACCTCCAGGCTGGATCCAGCTGCCCCTAGGTCCAGCTCAGCACAGTACCACGAAGGTGAGCTCACACACAGGGAGCAAAGCAGGGTCCCCAGGGGAGCAGCGCATCGTCCGTGGTCCAAGGAGGGAAGGTAGTGACAACGCAGCCAGAACTTGAGTCCGTCTGGTTTGCCCTTGCTGATGCTTTCAGTAACATTTTCACACAAACAGGAACAATGACTTACCGAAGGACTATAAATACTGCCTCAAAACTAAAACTGAGCTTTTTCTGGCAGGTAGAAAGTAGCTGAACCGCTCAACACACAGCTCCTGTCTAAGGCTTACTCAAAAGGCAGCAGAAAGAGGAATGCAAAATTACTGTAGAAAAACGCATATGGCAATAACACCACCACAATATGTAGCAGAAGAGCTGTGCTACCTCTTGATAATTGTAACTATTTATATGGTTACTACAGGTCACTTTGCAGATCAACAAAAGAAGCAGCACTTGAAAGCAATTAAGCGCAACTGTGTGTTCAACTACAAAACCAAAGATAAGTTTCCTACCAATTATGTTGACGTACGTGGGTTCAAAAAAGTATTCTCAGTGATAAAGCAGACGCATTATACATTGTGCATGTGAAAGAGAACATGCACATCAAGAAATCATTAACTTTAACACCACAAAACATAAAAATCAGCTGTAAAAGCAGCAGAGAATCTTCAGCGATCTGATGTTGCACTTCCTTCTAGGCTTCCTGTTGTACGTGTGTAATTGCTGCAATAAATGTCCTTGGAAAAATGAGTCACGTCAAACAAAATAATCAAACCATAATGATTAACAAAGAAGTGGAACATACCTTACAGTATAAAAAAAATTTCTCTACTACAAATTCTTTTAAAAGAAGATTATATGTCATACGCTAAAAAAGCATAGTTCTATTTTGTAAAACCAAGTTGTGTAATATTTCCATAGTTAAAAGTCATCTTAAAATGCACTAACCATTCTGGGGGAAAAACAAAAATAAATAAAAAAAGATACAGACATCAAAATAACCCCACAAATTTAAGAACTTTCAGGAACTCTGGGAGTATAGTTTAAAAACATCAACAAAACATTTTCTTAATTCACTAAACTGTGAGTAAAAGCAGTCCCTAAAAACAAGTATAAACTTACCTACTTTCAGTGTTATAATAGTATAGAAAATGGTCTTCCTGATGCTTTTACTACATAAACGCACAGGCAAAATTAAAAGGGAAGAGGGGAAAAACAGTGGCCATATGGCAGCCATCATCTTATTAAATAAGAAGGATGGTTCTTGTTAGAGGAGAACCGAAGAAAAATCCTTATTGGACTGAACAGCCAGTACAGCGCAGCAGCAACAGCATCCTCCTGCTCTAAGCTCCCTGGAAATGGCCCAGCAACACACCAAGTTCTCGGAGCATCAACATGATTCAGTTTTCCATTTCGAGAATATTGGTGGTTAATGTAGCACAAAAGTTAAATTCCTAAAACCTGTTCTAACAGCTGCTTCCAGGAGACAGAAAATTGCTTCTATAATGCTGAAGCCATTCAAAGTCAGCTTCTAAGGAGGGAACAGCCTAGAAAGAGTGACGTGACATAACACAGCCCCACGATAACCAAGAGCACAGTAGGAAAACATGGGGGGCTACATTGTGCACCACCACATTTTGACAAACAAAGATTTGCAGAGCAAGGCTGCGCTAGCCCTGCTGCCTGCATGGAGCGGTGGTCCCAAGATTGAAGGGATGACTTTATTCCATCACCACCACAAGGTCAGGGACATGCTGTTGGGGAGCCCAAGGCAGGGCAGCGACAGGAGTGCAACCACCAGCTGGGGCTAAAGTAATCCACACAAGCCATTTCATAATTTAGTCATTTTTAATGTATAAAAAGAAACATAAAGTGCACATCACGTCCAGCTCCCTTCATTCCCCCAAGCACAGCAGCACTGCAAAGGAAGACTGCAGTAACATCTTTCCCTGCTGTCAAGTATGCTGGACGAACACCACCTTCCCCTGCCTTCTCTCCGAGGATTAGAGTGTAGCCTTGCAGCTAACAGCAAGAATAGTCAGGACCCACCTCAAGAATTTTTCAGCAAAAACTCGAAGTTAAATAGCAGTCAATGAAAAAATGGAAATTATATTTCCCAAGGAACNACAAAACAAACAAAACAACAAAAAACCACCACATAACAAAACATCCATACAGATACGAGTGGGGGAGTTCTACAAAATTCTATAGCGCTGGAAAATCTAAGTATTTACAGTGAGGAGCACATGTTATGGCAGCCTAACTCAACGGGAAGAAATCAGAGTTGCTCTGCAGAGCACCACTCCAGCCAGCTGCGGCTGCTCAGCATCCCAGTGACACTTCCCAGAGAGCAGCCGAGGGTGGCTCCCACAGCCTCCAACTAGAGGCCTTTCTTCCAGGCGCAGACGTCTGCCTTTCTCTTCCCTGCTACAACGCTCCTTGTTCACAGCGAGCCAAAACTGCATTTAACATCCAATGATTAACATTACCCCTGTCTCACGCAAACAGAAGTCTGCTGTCGCACAACCCACCTCCAGCTTCCCTAGACACGGCTTAGGACCACACGTGCGGCAGGGTTAACAAACAGCCACAGGGATGGTTTTCATCTAGAGCATCACCTCCAGGTTTTTCCCCCTGAATGGGTTATCCTGAACCCCAGCGGGGACCCGGCTCTGCTTCCCAGCATTCCGGTGCCCATGGGTAGCACGTGGCTGAAGGCCACCGACCAGCCACTCCTCACAGAGCTTAGAGGAAAACGTCGGATACAACATGTACTATGCACTGCACAGAAGAGGGGACATTAACCCATATACATGAAAGCCGATGAAAACAGATGATGAAAATCACTGTGAAATGGTTATTTCTACACCCCTGTTCCATAATAGAGAACGATGCAGTGTAAAAGCAGAAGCCAGTAGCCAAGGCTGTTCAGCCAGTACTGCAACTCAAGGGTCCATAACATCCCAGGGTAATTAAGCTGATGAAGAAGAGTTAAAGAGTGAACAGGCAACTCTTAGATGACATCAACTCTACCCATTTTTCTTCTAAAAATACATACACAAAGATCATACGATAGTACAGAAGAGCTGTTTGCCAAAATGTAGCTTCTTGTTCATCTTAGGCAAGTCACTTCTTCCCAGTAAAGATTTCTATCTTCTTTTACCTGCTGATTAGTTTAACTTTGAAACTATTTGAGTTTTAATCTGTACATTGTATGCAAAAGACCTGTAAACAGCAATATGGCAAAGAGGAAAAAAAACAAGCTACCTTCAAAGTTTAGCAAAAACAAAGTACATACTACAATGCATAAGATAAATAAGAACCAATAATATCAAAAAGAAGACATACTAATCATACATCCAAAAAGTACATGAAAATAGGGCTACGTAATACAATAGAAATGTGTCAACTGAAGAATGCACATATACTTCAATGAGACTACAGAAGCATACATAATGATTTCATGCAGTTTTTGCAGAAGAATAAAAGACCTGTTGTAGATGCTGATGAAAATGTAAGATGTTACCATTCTTCAACATGTTCAGTTATGAACTAATAAGGGCAGACTTCAATCCCTTTAAATAAAACGGGGGTGGACAGAGGGGATAGGGAATATATATGCACACACCAAAGCATGGAAGCTTCCCAATTAGTTCTGGAAACAAAAATAAGGACTACTCAAATTTTATCAAAAGGTGCCATTAATTCACAAAAACAGCGGCCAAGTTAGAGCCCCTTTACTGGTAAAGCTGCTATAGCCATAGGAACGGGAAACTGACATTTCTACCACAAATAAGAATTATGTAAACATAGATAATTAAAAGCACGTTAGCAAGAACTTCTACATACATATCTGTATTATTTAGCTAGGCAATAACTGAACCGATATCCAGAGAGCGCACAAACAGTAATTCTCATTTTCATATTTCTGAAGGTTTCAAATTACCATATTTGATATGCTGGGGGGGAGAGGGGGAAGATGATCAAATAAGTCAAGTCCCACCTGGGGTTCAAATCTCACCTGCAGACACATCACACCTCCCCTCTTTACCTTTCCCCAGCCCTTACCCCAAATTTATAAGGCTTCGGGGAAGCCAGCAGTGTCCAGCTCTGCCAGTGCAGGGGCCAACAGGGAATCCCTGAACCGAGATGAGAAAAGCCCGAGCACCGGAGTAGGACAAGGACAGGAACGGCGCCTCCTTCAGGGGAGCAAAACAAAAGGTAAAAATCTCTGCTCTGTCAACACCAACAGGACTTTTTTTAAAATTATTATTGACTTCAGCATAGCCAGAATTTCAAACGCCTATTTTACCACCCATAAATATCTGAGTTAAAGGACAGACATTTAACTCTTTGAAGTCCCACACTTTCAGTACCACCTAAAACAGGAAGACCTGACAAATAAATGGGAGGAAAGGGACCGAACACAGGGGCCAAGCCCCCTATAAAAGCAACAGGAAAAAATCTCAAGTGATACCTGGAGGCGGAGGGGGGGGAAGCCGCACATTCGCACTCAGTTTAGAGACGCTCTCTTACCCAATGCACTGAGCAACTTCTTCCCTCCCACAAAACAACTCCTGGCTGGTCCCAGGCGAGCACCCCGGGTTGGGAGCAGGCAGGTTCGGCAGTGCTCATCCAGCGGGTCAGAGCCTCCCGTGCCTCCCACGGCTCCAGCCACGTTCAGGATCGGGTCACGTATTCAGCTGTCAGGCTTTGCGCAGGTTCAGAGGAAGAGACACTGCTTGCACAGCTGGCAAGCTTTTCAGGCATGTGTTTTGAAGTACCTTAACACAGTAGTGAACAGCTTACACTCTTCACAGGTGGGACGGATGACCACTTCAACTTTTGACTACTAAAATTCAAATTAAATACTCTCCCAACCCCATATTCCTCTAAGAGCAGAGCGCAATACCCACATACAAACGCTTTTTTGTAGCGGAACCATAAGCTTGGCACGCATATACAAAATGAATGATCAAAAATCTGTTCAAAAATCAAATTACTTGATGTTAAAAAAAAAACACCTGTCTTATCCCAGTTCACAAAATAGGATGCCAGATTAAGTCCCACTCAATACCATACAACTCATTGACAAATTATCCCAATGAAAAAGCAACGTAAGGTTCCTCCAAATGAACCGTATTTTCTGTGAATGCACGCCACGATATTTAACCCAAAAGAAACCATTCTGCAGTACACAGAGATGGATAACAACTGCCAATCTGATGCCCACAGCTTGAAAACTGTAGCACCAAAGTTATCTTGGCAATGCATTTACACAGAACAGACACTGCACCTACCTTTCATTTTTCCTGCCAGCATCCTCAGCACTTCTTAAAAGTTCACAAGTACCTTTCGTGGGTTCCACTGCAGAAGAAGGATGGCAGCATCCTCTATGAATTCAAGCCAGTCTCTGCCCCGCCTCTCTCAAGGCTGGAATTCAGGTTCCCACAGAGGCATAAAGCAATGCAGTCGCTTGGACCAGAACTCTGAGCTCTTCACTTTAGGAAAGGGTCAGCAGTTTTACTGCAAAAGGGCACGCCAAATCAGGTAAGCAGAAACAGGCATGTTGATAGCATAGAAAATATTGCTGGACTGGCACCAAGGAAAAAAAAAAAAAAAAAAACAAACCAAAACCAAACCACCATACACCAGCAAGGGGGTTTTATCCTCACGTAGGGATAAGGTTTACTCTGTAAATATTTTTTTAATACAACTTCTACTAGGATGGTTAACCGATGCACCAAAGCACAGAATCCCATTTCTCTAGTTAAACAGCAACAGAGTAAAAAGCAGAACCATACGTCAAGTTATCTTCAAAAAAAGTGTCCGAAACAGACCCCAAATAATTGCAAGACACACAGAAACAAAGCTGTTTGGCCTATAAGCCCAGAAGGGCATGCAACAGCGTAACAAGAGCTACCTCCTCCTACAGGTAGGATTCTTGCAAATACTCCATCTATTAAATTACCACACTCAGAAGACCAGGAGAGGAGGGGTTTTTTCCCTCCTGTGTCATACACTGTATGTACCTAACTGTTCTAAAGAAGTAATTGATGCAAATTACCTGGAATATTTAACTAACTTAACCTGCATCTGTATCTTTCCCACTTCCTCTCGCCAATGCTGGCACATATAATCAACAAGACTTTTATTACACTGAAGTCTTTAAGTAACTCATTGGGTATATTTGCACTGTTATCAAATAGGTACTTTCCATACGATGCATCTTAAAACAAAGGCTTGCAACCACAATAGAATTTAAATAACTAACAACTATTAACATCTACAGGTTTGGCATCTAAAAACAAAAAAATGGAAGTCTATTTTAGAATTAAATTTGTCATTAAACAGATAACTTCTAGTATATATTTTCCCACATCATGAATAAAGTTGGATTGTTTTTCAGTTCTTGGCTGCAGTTGTTCTAAACATCAGATCTTATAGATCTATTTTCTTTGCATCTAAACTAGCTAGCATGGAAAAGCTTGAGGCTAGATGTTAATCTCACACAGAAATTAATTGTATTTTCTGCACTTTGAAAGTTTTCAAATCAAATCATAAAAATGTGTAACTATTTGTAATACAATTACTGACTAATGTGCTGGATAGGTTTTGGAGATGCACCACCTAAGGCCCTACTGCAATTGGGGGTCAGCAATCGTTTCCTCCCAAATCCACCGTGGGATGAGGACAGAGCTCCTGACACAACAGCTCCCAGCTCTCTTGCACACATGTACAAGACATCCGAGATGATCCATTTCTGTATTTGTGTTCCTCTCCGATATGGTAACCCTCTGGAGAAGGCACATTGCTGACATTCCTTGGCTTACGATGCATAGAGCATCCCACTCAGCCAGCTGTACGTGTACCACTTGGAGAGCACGTTCACCTCCAGAATTGAAGAGGTGACCTCCAGAGCCCGTGCTGGCACTCGAGCAGTAATGAATATGGATACACACCTATTTAATGTTTTTACCTGACCATTCACAGAATCTAGCTGGAGGTGTGCAGCTAGCGGTGCTCCCCAGGGGTCAGTTCCCCCGTCCTGTTCAACATATTCATCAGCGACCTGGATGAGGGGACAGAATGTACCCTCAGCAAGTTTGCTGATGACACAAAACTGGGAGGAGTGGCTGACACACCGGAAGGCTGTGCCACCATTCAGCGAGACCTGGACAGGCTGGAGAGTTGGGCAGAGAGGAACCTAATGAAGTTCAACAAAGGCAAGTGTAGGGTACCGCACCTGGGGAAGAATAACCCCATGCACCAGTACAGGTTAGGGGCTGACCTGCTGGAAACCAGCGCTGCAGAGAAGGACCTGGGAGTCCTGGTGGAACCTCACCAATGCTTATAAATACCTAAAGGGCAGGCGTCAAGAGGATGGGACCAGACTCTTTTCAGTGGTGCTCAGCGACAGAACAAGGGGCAACCAGCACAAACTGGAACACAGGAAATCCCATCTGAACAACACTACCAACAAGTCATTTCATTTTCACAGAAAAGTGCCATCCCGCCTGTTAAGTGTTTAGGAAACAGACACGCAGAAATCCTCCCTCACCCCAATCTCAATGCACGTGAGTCGAAAAACAAGAGGGATCCCAAAGCAGTGCTTATTACAGCTATTGCAAACCTGTCAACACGGACTTGGAGCTCTTTTATACTTATCCTATGCAAAAAAAAGGCAAAAAGTTTGGACTGCTTGTTATCGTTGTCTCCCTTGCTTCATGACTTTAACGGACGTGTTTAGAGTTCAGAAAGCAAGCATTACAGCCACACAAAACACTGATTTCCTGTTAGATCCCTCTGATGGCATTTGCACAGTACACGTTGGGAGAGGAGGCTATAGCAGGTCAATGCAGAATTTCATAGCTAAACAAAGTTGTAATTTTCTCCTTGTTAGAGCTCCTGTTTAAAAAAGCTAAGTGATACTATGCAGACACAAGTATTGCCATGTCTCAGAATCTTGCAGCTGAAAGAGTTTAATTTATGGTTCCTACCACTGAAGGTTCCTCCTTTCCACACCTCCCTCTGAAAACAGAGAAGCACATTTTTAGGAATGCTCTCCTGAAATGCCATTCAATCAAACTGCATCCAAAAAAAACCCCAAACCACATCAGTTTTAACGCATGTTAATGCATCTGAAGTGGACATTTCTCCCAGAGAAGGCCAGACATATGTGTGTAGCATTCACGTCAGAAGCGCTCCAACTCAATGCATGATTTCACCCCGGCTACATCAAACCAGAGATGTGTGAGAAAATCTCCAACAGCAACGCTTTTCCTTCCATTCCACATGGTCAGGTTTCCAATATTTACTGCTCCTGGAAAGGAATTAGGTGAACCATGGCCCACCTAAAGCATTAAGTCTACAATTCCAAGCCACTACAAAATTTGTCTATTAGTTATAAAAGCCAGAGGTGCTGCAAGATGTATAGTAACAGCCTAAAAAACATGGTTAGTTTTCAGAGGTGATGTCCAACCTCAAAAACTGACCCCGCAAGAGAAAGTCTTTGGCTTTATTCTGTCACTTTTAAGCAGAACCTGCCAATGAAATTCAGTGGTCTAATCAACTCAAGATCCATGTAATGCACACAACAGGAAACCTCTTAAGAAAACAGCATGGTCTGCTTGTGACTGTGAATGAGGGGGAAGGAAACAAACAGCAGCCCACCCTACTGCTCTTGGTTTGTACAGCAATGGGCGCAAAGCTTGTCAGAACCCTGACGTAAAAGCGACACTTTTCTTTTGTTCTCGAAAGAGGAAAAAAAAATGTACCATACAATGAACCGTAAGCAATCTAATAGTTCTACCATTCATTTTATGTATATTTGGGATTGTTAATTCAGATAAACTTGCGAGTGCTTGCTTACCTCAGCAGCTAACTGAAATCACGCATTTTAAAACAATTTCTATTACCCTTATGTCATAATTTCATTAAAAAACATAAGAAGTGGTGAAATCATTACCTCTTGTGTTTGGACAGCAAATATAAATTTCTCTCGTTAACAGCCATTTTCTTGCTTTTGTGTCCTCAACTCAGAATAAAGAAATCCAACTCTTTTGTCTTTAAAATTATGAAGTTCTCACGAAAAAGCATTTTCATTTACTTTAACTAAACCACATTTCTAGGCCTAACGAATTTACAGCGTCCCTTTAGGGAGCCAAATCTGGGGCTTAGAAGCATTTGTGACTTTAATTTATCCACTAGGTTTCAAACTCCCAATTTTCCCAGAGGATTACAAAAGCCTGCCAATTTAGCTTGATGCATTAAAACTGTTTACACAAGTCCAAAATACATTCAAACATAAAACAGTTTGGTTTCAGCCCCCCCTTCCCTCCCCTCTTTTTTTTTTTTAAGCCCAAAGAAACTGGCAGGAGAAGTGGGAACCAACTCCAGGCTGGAACACTGCATTCACAGCTATGAGTTGAGTTTCAGTGAAACAAGAGAGAACCAGGCGAGAGGCAACAGTCAGTATTTCTCTTTAATTCAAGACAACATTTGAAATCCAAGGTAGTTGTACCTCTCCAATGTTCATAGAACACAGCTATGTTGCTTCCATCTCTTGCCCCTTCCATCGCACTTTTATCATGCGTAAAAGTCACTCACATGTACAAGCAGCTGCAGAAAGCTAAAGAAAACTTATTTAAATACAAAAAGTAAGCCTACTTCTACAATAAGAGAGATTTGCACTTAGAAGTTTCTCGCCTAAAAGCTGCAAGAGCATGCAATCCACATCATCTGATGGGGCAGAAAGGCAGCGTAGACCATCACCAAAGAAAGAAACTGGATTCTCCAACACTAGCTAAAAAAAAA
>VYXH01002847.1:211924-263051 GCA_013397275.1 Burhinus bistriatus | reverse complement strand
TCCGTCCCTGCGCCGCGACCCCAGCACGGCAGCAAGTGCCGAGCTCCTCCCGCCGCCGCCAGCGCCGCCCCAGCGCCCCGTGCTGTCGTGCTTCCGACTCCGCCCGCCCTGGCAGCCGCCGCTTCCCCTGCGGGCGGGCCGGCCCCCGCCGGCGGGCAGCCCCGAGCCGCCTGCGGCTGCTGCTCGCCCGCCGCCGCGCTGGGAGTGCGGGTTGTCAGGGGCTTCCCAGGAGGAGGGCGAGGGAGAGGCGATGGAGGAGCTGCTGCTGGCCGCAGCTTTCGGCCGGGGGTGTCCGGGGGGTGCCGGTGCCAGGCCCCGGTGGTGGCCAGCACACCTTCTCCGGGAGAAGCCATTTAGGAGTAACAGCTGGACTGACGTTCGGAAGCGCGGACGGTCGGGCAGTTTGTGGGAGGGTTAATTGGGCGACTTAATATAACGATCCCAGCAACTGGAACAGAGTGTTTCTTAGATTAATCTAAAAACGTTCGTTCAAACTAGTTTGGGGAAGTTTTTCCTCACTGGATGTTAAGCCAGAGCAACTGTCACTTCTGCAACCTTACGTTTCCTATATAGCTATAAGCTGTGTATGGGCGATCCTATACGCTTCCAGCTCCCTCCGCTTCCAGCCAGCCACACTCCCAGCTGTCTCCTGTAACTTCCAGCCATGTGCTTGATGAGGGAAAACAGAAAGTAGAACCAGAAATTCAAGTCAGCCATGCTGCGTACCATCTAATCTCTTGGCCCAGAGTGTTTCGTGTGTTAAGCAACTTCATCGAGTTGTGTGATGCATTGCTTTCTCCTCGGCCAGGAAAAGCTACGTACCCATTGCAACATCCTGTTTTGCTGTAAGTGTTTTCCTTTAATGCGCTCAAGTGCTAGTGCTGCGGTCGCACAGAGAAATGGATAATTGCCTCGTGAGCGTGTCCCTGGCACTTGCGGCCGCCGTGTCCTCTGATGACGGTCTCTGGATGTTGTTGAACAGGACAGGGGAGAAATGTGGTGCTGGAGAGCTGCGCAGACCTGATGGTAGCACCACGCATTTCGCCAGCGCCTTCCGTCCACTTAGGCAAACGCATCATTATCTTGCTGATCTGCAATATCAAATAAACGCAAGAGGTTTATGCTTGCTCATGTTAGAGGAAAACACCTTGAAATTTTTCATTAAAACCTAATCTCCACCAGATTTTCCAGCAAATTTTACTGCACAGCTGCCACAGCAATGAATTTGAGCGTGGCTGCCTGCGAATTACATAAATAATCCATCTTCATACATGCTGTAGTCGTAAGAGATGCCTTTCAGTCAATCAGCTATAAACGGGACATCATTAGCCACTAAGTTTCTCGGTTTTTATTCTTTCTGGTCTTAATTACTAGCAGGTATTAGACTTCCTACCTGCTCGTGGGGTCTGTTGCTGTAGAATGGCTCTACATAGCCTACTTCCATGGTCTTTTAGCCATGGCCAAAGAGTGCTGCAGTCACTCCAGCAAAAAGTCCCTCAAAAATGCTTTGTTTTACAAACAAAAGCAAGAAGAACAAGGCACTACAGCTCCAGTCCCATCTCCCCACCCCACCTCCTCCATTTATTACCTGCCTCGGGCCAGGTTTTCAACATGCTTAAAGCATTAGGAGTACGGAGAGAGAAATCTCCTCTAGCTAGAAAAAGTGTCCAGGGAATTCAGAGCCTGTGGACAGTTTTCTTCAGAAAAGGGCCCCTTTCCTCTGAGGCAGAGCCCTATGTAAAGTCTTCAGGTGGGACACGTGTACTTCAGTATGCTGTTTTGTTAAACAAAAAAAAAAACCCCAACCAAACAAAAAGCCTGCCCAGCTGCCTTCTGGAGCTCTCAGCAGGACCATCCTTCAGACACACCAGTGAGTTGTTGCAAACATCCGGAGGTTTGTAAGTAAAGAAGTGTTGCCTCTATTTTATAGACTGCAAGCTGAGGTGCAGAGGTGAAGACAACAGCATGGATCCTTATCTAGATGTTTAATTCCTACTGAAATTGGTTAGGAGCATGAATGAACACCTTTGATTATCTGGGTCCTGCAGAGCTTGCACAAAAGTACATAAAAAGTTTAAGAGCTGCAAAGAAAGCTAGTTCTCCATAATCTGATCTTGAACCCAAGAGGAGTGTGGTACTCAAGCACTGCTGAAACCCCAAACTTTGGTTCCAACATTTTAAAATTGAAGCTATATCATTGCAGAGTTAAGGAACTGAAAAAAAAACCTAAAGACTTTTTAAAAAGCAAGGAAGTTTACCTCCATGTGACTTGTGAATTGGGAAGTTCCGAAGAGCAAACACTATGCTGAACTTCAGCAAATATGGCAAACTCCAGCTTTTAAATTCTTATGTTAACTTCTTCAGTCTAAGCCAAGTTCTGAATGTTACCTAAATTTAGGCAGGATTTTGACTGGAGTGTTAATTTATTTATTGGTTGTGTTTATGGTGTAGACAACAGATGTAATTGTGGTATAGACGATACACAAGCAGAGTTTTGGCAAAACAATCCGCAGTAAATACGTATGCGGGTGCTCATTTATCATCTTCAACAATTTTACTTGGCTGTTGAGCAGAATAGCTTACAATTAAAGCAAAAAATACTTTTGTTTATGTAGGTTTCAGACAGGTACTAGCAAATTACTTAAATATAGCCTGTAGACTGATAAACAGTATGACTTCCAGGTGCAGACCCTAAGGACAAGGTGATTTCTTACCTCTGGTGCAGTACCTAGTGCTTAACTTGGGGGAGGGAGGAGTGGTACAGTGCTTTAAGGGGTTTAACTTCTGTTTCTTAGTTGACAATGATTCAAAGACATGAACCAAAGAGTTGTTACAAAGTTTTACCAAGCTCAGTGATTGTCTCCTTTTAGCTTACGTTTTGATGCTGAAGAAAGATTACATTATTCAGGGTTGGAGTAAACTTAGACTATCTCACCTCAGCTTTCAAATCAGCTAAACATCCAGCGCTTTATTGCACATAGAGATGGTAAATACAGAAAGACAACTGCGATACCACAGGGCAGGAATTTTACATCGGTTTGACAGATTCACAGTTCAGGAAATGCAAATTCTTGTCTGCAGCCTCCCCTCCCTCTGCAGCGCACCTTTGCAAGTCCCACGGATGGTCCATGACTGGAGCTGTGGTGGGGTCGGGCAAAGCCCGCACCACACTGCACAGAGTTGCTGGCGAGCAAGGAGCTGGTGCCTCAGCTGCTGTAAACCAGTTTGGTCTTACAGACTTTGCCAAAGGAGGCTGACGTTCCCCAGCTGAGGACCTAGACATACATGTGAAGTCTCCCTCTTACTAGAAAGAAGTTGTGGAAAACACGAGCCACAGAAAGAGGTCACCCTGAAACACACAATGGAGGCTACACACACTCCAGACCCCTTGAAGGAAATAGGCTATTTTTCCCCCGTTGTTTCATTTCTCTGGCACATTTTCCTCGGACTGCAGGTTTTTGAGCAGCACTTCTTGTAAGAATACCTTTGTTTGTTTGTTGTTTTTTGTGTTGTGTTTTTTTTTTTTTTTCTAATTGCCATAGTTTGGCAACCTTCAGCCTGGGAATTGTTTATAACTTTTTGGTGGCTTAAATGTAAATTATATTTAAGCATTTTTCCACTGAGGAAACATAAAAATGATTAGCAACCAAAAATGAAATTGTTGAGATTCTTGTACGTGAAGTTGGGAGCCTGAGCCTATGAGCCACTTCATCTTACCCCTTAGAAAGAGGAACGCGCTTCCCATAGCACTCATCTCCTCTTACTTACAATAGTGTCTAGTTTCCTGGACCAAAGTGGAAACATCTGAAAGAAATCTTCTCCCTCCTGCAATTTTTCTGGTGCACCTCCTCAGGGTGAGTGGTGAGAGCCTGGATGCCTGGCAAGGAGCGGCCAGGAAGCCCCAGCCCCACAGGTCTGGTCCTGCCTTTCCCCTGCTCCCACCTGCAGTCCTGGGAAAGGGGGAAGAGGTGCTGCTAGTTGTAACCAGCTGTGCCCCAGCTGGTGGTGTAATCAGTTTAGGATCAGTCCCCGTGCTGTGGTGGCGCTCCTTTGAGATGTTGTCCCTTCGCAGGAATGTGGGGTTCTTTATGGCGCCTTGTTTTGGAGAGGAACAGCTTTATTGGTTTGCCATAAGGCATGGGATATTGTTAATTCTCCCAAGTGAGGCTCGAGTTATAAGAAGTTCCCAGGGGTCACTGATGTAAGGGAAAAAAATTGATGCCTGACCTAGAGGTAGATTAAATTACTCCTTCCCGATGTATAGAGGGTACTCCTCTTACCTCCGGCACAGTCTCTGAAGCTTTTCTTTCTGGGCTGGGATTTTGCTTCCCCACTGAAGCAGCCTAAGGTTCAGTCCCTCTAAATTACCCAAGGGTGTGAATCAGCGCCTGTAACGCTAAATGGGCTGGGAGGCACTGGGAGTCCTGCCAGGGACTTGAGGAGAACTAGAGAGCTTCGATTAAAGCTTTTAATTATGTGTTTAACTAAAATATGACATAGGGTTTTCAAAATGGGGCTGAATTTGTTAACTGTTGTGCCTATCGTTGATTTTGATAAAGATGCCTAGCTGCTACTGTATGATACGTGTTAGAAGCCAGCCTTCTTGATGTTGCCGTGTACTGCTTCTCTCAGTTTTTGTAAATTATTCTTAGAGGTCTGAGGTTAAGGCATACCTCAGCGTCTCCTGGTCTTCCTCCATTGTCATATAAAGTAGGAAGAGAAATTGTCTTCCAAAACAAAAATATCAAAGTTTCCCAGAACGTTTCAAGTGGCCAAACTCTGGTTAGGTGGACTTTTTTGTAGTAGGATGGATGACAGTCTTATTTCTGTAATGCCTACTACTTCATTGTTGATTGACATGAAAAAAACTCATAAAGAGTCAGGGTTGACTTTTGCAGCTATACATGGTTGATCTTCAGTTAACTTCTGCATGTTTAGTTTTGCAGTTTATTGCAAATAGATTTTGATCACAGTTTGCAAAGTCATTCCCAAATGTTCCGAAATGTCTTAATTTAAGAAAATAAATATAATTTACTGACAATCAGAAAAAAAGTATATTTCTTTAAAGGTATTAATAATTTGTGAGGGCCTCCATAATGGAGACTCAATAGAGATGGTTTTATTTTAAGGAAGTGCTGAGCAGCCAATTCCTGAAAAATCAAGCTTACAGTTTGCTGCTTTTTGTTGATTATCCCAAAATTGCAATTCCAAGCCATTAATGAAACTTTGGCAAGAACTGCATAATTTCCTGGGGTCCTCATTAAATGCACATTTTGGTTCAAGTGTAGAACCTACAAAACCTTGTTAGTTTAAGCTAAATTTCACATCATTACGTTAACGTATTTAGAAAATGGCAATCTCCTAGAAATGTGACTACCAGGTAAGAGAAAATAGCACAGCTTTGGTGCTAATTTGTTCACCAGCCCTGGTGGGGAATGAGCAGATTCAGTGTGATTTCTAAGCATTTGAAAATTGGCAGAATTCGAGCAAAGATAGTTGAAACTCAGTGTGCACAATTGTTTTTTTTTTCTCATGAGGGGAAAGGCTTAGCATTTTAACTAGAGAGCAGGTTAAAAAACTTATTCTGAAACTTTGTTGATATCGAGCTTATATTAAATGAGGAAATCTGAAAAACATTTCACAAAGCTGGAAAAAAAGAATCTTCTCTTCCTTCATCTCTCCCTAATGGATAAGTGGTCTGGTTTGTCATACCAAAGAGCGCACTCAGTTGTTTTCTCAAATTAGTGAGCTCCTCATGAAATTCGTACCTTGGTCCAAACCCTATAAAAGTCTAATGTCTTACCTAAGTGCTAAGTTAAGGATTCAGCTGAAGCATAAATTGGTGCATTGGCTTTGTATCAGCCATTTACATTAGGGTGCAGTTTATTCTCTGCCTCAGGAAAAAATGTGCTTCAGCTTGTACTCGGGAGCATGATGAGTTTTGGAGCGATCCCTTTTCTGTTCTCCCTACTTAGAAAAATTAGGAAAAGGTAAAGCTAACAGATTAACAATGTTAACTAGGGTTGCTAACTAGTAAGTGTTAAAACTGCTGGAAGAGGAGCTGATTTTTAGACTGACGAGCTTATGGGGATCCCCCTTGGGGACAGAATAAATTAGTGTTACATGTGGAATTTATATTTTTTCCCCTGACTGTTGAAACATCTCCTGTAGCTTTGCATTTTATACAGATCGTTATCCACAATAAGAAGCTGGTCCACACAATAGCCTGCGTGCGTGTGTATCTATCTGTAAATAAATACACTCATGTAGATCCTTCTTCATCAATGCCGTTCACCCCTCTGTGCAATTCTGTTTAAGCTATTACTTCGCTTGAACCATTTGTCAGTGGAAGGAAGTGCCTGCAGAGAAGTGATACATTACTGTATAGTTTCTTGCTGTGAAGTGTTGATTTTAAAACAGGCTGGCAGTCTGCAGCTCACCCCATAATAAAAATGAGCAGACATGGTTTAGAAGGTTTTGTTTTTCTTTTGTCCTGTTGTTGTTATGCCCAGTTTAAAGAATCTTTTATTGTCTTTCAGCTATGCTATACTCAGCAATAAATTTCTCTTTTATGTTTGGCCTTTTCCCTTCTGGGAATTTGGGATTCTTTCCCATTTCCATTTCTACATTTTTAAGCTGTGACAACCATCCTATTGCCTGGTTATTAGCTAGCAGGGCAGGTGTGCAATGTTTTCTTTTAGAAAGGTAACGTTAGCACCCAAATTCAATGAGCACAGGGATCATCCTCTGTTTTACAGACTGAGAACACCAACAAGGATGTTAATGTAAGACCGTAGGCTGGAGAATGAAGACCAAAAACAGGTCAGCATAGGCTAAACTGAAATAAAGTGGAAAGAAACTCTATTCCGATTAAAAAATATTAATCCTGCAATAATATCTATAACTTGGATTAAGGGCAAACCTGCTCTCTGTATACCAGCAGTGCACAACTGAGCTTTTAGGCATTGGTATCTTCCATGTCTGCAGTAACGGACATTTACTTTACTCCTCCTTGAAAAATTTAGATCTAGGAAGGAGGCTTCTGCCAGGTACTTGGACACATTTACACCATTACTGCATTTGCAGGATAGGTCGTACAGAAATGGTGTTATCGCTTGCAAAGTCTAATGAGAGATCTGATTGCATCTTTGCTGAATGAACAATATCAGGAGCATCATTGTCAGTCAAGAAAATAAAAACTCTAATCTTTGTTTCTTAATGTTCATCAAAACCTATGTCTCAGCTTAGTATCTCCTGCTTTCAGAGGCCTTCAAATTCATTTAGGCAGATTGTGTGATGGGGGCGAGAGTTGATCGTTCTTTGGACCACATCTGTAAAGACTCGAAGATGAAGCTTCAAACCTGTCTTGCACCATGATTCCTGGACGTGGGTCCCTAACAGATGTAAGCAGGGGAGTTAGATTTTCTGTAGTCAAAGGCAGTAGAGTATTAACTTGTTCGTAATAAGGCTGTCTTAAGCATGCAGTGTGTAGCTGGGGTGAATGAACTCATTTTCAAACAGATTTACCTGTGCCTGAAGAATTAGTTAATAAAGCACATTTGTTTTAATTTCCATTACCTACCCTACATTTACAAATTATAGTTCCTGATGAATGACATCAGGAGTTGAACTTTGGCTTTTAAAGCACCAGGCTCATGCTGTGCTGTAGACACATTTACATTCCATTTATGCAAGTTGTCCAATTAGAATTTACTCATAGAAAGTATATAACACACCAGAAGGAATACATTATTTCCCCTATTAATCTGCTTTCTTTGCTTTTCAGCAGAAGTGACCAACCTTCCACTTTGCCCCAAAAGGGAATTCATGTCAAAAGAAACCTCTGAAACAGGCATCAAAAGTAAAGCAAAATTTTTCAGGTCAAATTAGTAAATTATAGTTTCTAAATATAGAATCGGGAAAATGAAAGCTTTCCCTTCAATGTTGCTTATATGTTTGCATTTAAAAATTGAAAAAACGTGGTCTGATCCTACACAATACTGATTCCCCCTTGTGTCAAGAGAAAAATGTCACAGGACTGAGCCGCCTCTGTCACAGGGTGGCCCATATCTCGGAGAAAGCAGGTCATTCAATACTAGCATCATAAACTACTTCAGGTTTTCCTTTTTAAAAAAATCCAAACAAAGACACATAAAAAATGGCTTACAAAAGCTTTCTGGCATACTCTTCTGATTAAGCAGGGGAACAATTTTCATGCAGCATCCATGAAGAGTTTCTTGTCAGAGCAGAGTAATACGCACAGCAACTTTTGGAGCTCCTCCGTTCTGAGCAGCGCCTGATAGCACATCCCTGGTGCCCTTCTGCTCCCAAAGGACTAACAGAGCAGCTTCTGCAGAGCGTTGCAGGAGTTAGCTCCTCAGCTAGTGTTAGCCTTCCCTCAGGCTGGTTTATTTGCCGGTGCTGACGAGCAAAGCCGATGATCTGAGTCCGGCATCTTCAGTAACAGCAGCTACTGTCAGTAACTCATCAAACGAGAGAGCTGTGCTTGCTGTTTTCTGGAACCACAGAATTGGCGTGAATGATACCTCCCCACCCGGTCCATGAAATTTCGCCAAAGCGTAGGTAGGCTTAATGAAGCAGGTAGAGGGAAACATCGTGGTGTAGTATTTGAAATTTTCCATGCTTCCACACGAAAACAGCAGATGGCAGCAGGAGAGACTGTGCAACCAAACCTGGGCTTTGCCGCCTTCGCTTGGGCGGGTAGGCTTTGAATCATTTCTTGGCTAACATCTCTTCTAGTTGATCATGAAAATATAAGAAAGTTGAAAATTCCCTTTTCTTTTAGGCATGTGATCTCAATATCCGTGACCTTCATCCTGGAAAGGTATTTCTTGGCTCTGGCCTGGCACTGAAGTATCCTTTGTCCTTTTATGTGGTTTATAATGCTTGAGAAATGGTGCTGAAGGCAAAGGTGAGTGCCCAGAGCAACTCGATCTTTTCTTTTTGTTTTAAATATAATACTGGTGAACAGGAACATTTCTCCTTCTAAAACATGCTTATCAGACAAAATCCTTCATGTATCAGGGCCACAACCCCAGGGTTTACTGCTGGATGCAGAGAACATATTAGACTGGAGACAAGATAAGAGGAAATTTCTGCCTGAGCATCATGTGATAAATAAATGGAGTCACAGGCAAAGGCAATGCTTTTCAAAAGAGAAAGAAAAATGTCATTTGGAACCTAATACTGCTGAAGTTGTGAGGCAGGCATTAAAGACATTGAAGTTTCATTTAATATCCAGGTGCTCATGAATTCTTCCTTTAAGCAGCAGCCAGGAGGTGAGATTTGCACAGGTAGTTCAGGGCATCAACATTAGGTTCTGCAGCTCCATCTCAGCAGAGGTACAATTTGTTTTAAGGAAATAAAGCTTGAACTGTGAGAAGGGCAAGTTTCCTTTAGGGCTTCATAGCTGAGGAAAGCAAGTCCATTGGGACAGTACAGAATCAAATTTAGCGAAAATATCTCAAGATAACCATTCCTGTGACATTATGAATAGTCTCTCTCGCGCTCTTTTTTTTTTTTTTTTTTGCGCAAGTTCCCCGAATCCATTGTTTTGACAGACATTCTTATGTGAAGCTTTTTCTTACTCTTCCTGCACATTATATGCTGGCTACACAGATGTCTCATGCTCTGTAGATTCCTTTACCACATTTTAGACCAGGCAACCCAGTCCTTTTTTGGAGCCATATATTTCTAAATGTTTTTTCTCTTCACTCTGCTAATTCTTTCACCATGTTCTTTTCTGCTGTGGGATATAAGAGTTTTTTTGGCTCAAGCGGCCCTGCCAGGTTGACTGCCTGTTCCAGTCCCAGTTCACAACTGATAGTGATTTTCTGAAGGTTCTTTGTTTCAGATTTAAAGAAGAAAATTTCTTATGGTTGCCTAGTGACTTCAAAGTTACAGTGCTCTTCCTATTCCTATGTAAGCCTTTTAAAGGTTTCCTTCTCTTTCTGTATCTCTGCATGCTTTGGTTGAAGTATGCGTGATACTGAATGTCATTTTCTTTCTGAATAAAAGATACACCAGACAGACTATATTGGCTATACATGCTCTTTTTCTCTGCCAAGTCAAAGGATTTGGAGATGTCTCCAGCATTTCTGCATATGGAAAGCCATTGTGAGCTGTTTTTTATATATTTTGCTGTTCCAGCTGTTACAATTTATGGAGATCAAAATCTGATTTAAATGGTCTTTCTGTAAAGACTGTCAAACCAGAATCTTGCTGGGAGAGGACAGGTGACAGCATAGGAAAGGGGGAATTGATCTATTTCTCTTATTTTTCTTACTTCAGTATGATTGCCGCTATATTTAGTGCTAAAGGTAATGTCCTGAAGCCCAAGAGATCTGCACTGAATGTTTTCCTGTCCTTTCCCTCCCTGCCTATGTCAGCCTTCCAGCATCCTTCAGAGCTGGGAGTACCACAGATGGGTTCCCTGTACTGACCATATACCTTCATAAGGCCATTTCCACCCATTCTGCCATGGCACATCACACCAGTAGAGTGGATGAACGGATGGAGTCTGCACAAATCTTTTACCAACATGGAACAAGGGGATGAGCAACCAGTCCTCTGGTTTATGAGGAGACTGTAAAGATAACAGCTAAGTGGAAAAGGCAAAAAGCACCATCAGGCACTAGTAGACTTTAGTTAGTATTCCGAATGAAAGTATCACTACTCAGACTGTAAGGGTTTCAGGTAAATGAAACAGTAAAAGTTTGGTTGTAATGACAGGCATTTGGAAGGGCTTTTAAATTATTCTAGCTGGTTCCACAGCAGTAGAAGAGAGTGACTGATCTTGAGGACTGCAAAAAATGTAGAGTAAAGCTAATAAACATGAATAAAATGGCAAGAAAAATACAAGAGTGCAGCAACTGGAAAGAAAACCATGGAGGCGAACTTACTAATTATGCCTGATAATGGGAGGAATGGAGCAGCTTTCTTTAGCAGACCTGGAGTCAAGTTAGTCATCTTTTTCTTGTTTTCTGTACCTTATGGGTGCAGGTTCATAGGAGGAATACTGCTGAAAACATGCTGTGTACTTCAGGCAGCAAGTGAAGAGCTACATTTAAATCGTCTTTATATGTAGCCAAAGAAACGACCCGAGGGCACATCAAGGGCTACTGTCTTTCCCCAAGGTCCAGAGAGGAGTTGGTGGGCAGGTGCCAGTTTCTCACTCTGCTCATCTGCCCATTGCATGGACAATTGTACCCAGCAAAATCAAAGCACTACCCTGCTCCAGCAGCAGTGCTTTATGCCCATTCCTACTCAACTAGCTCTCACTTAGATAAATGTAGGAGAGTGAAAATACTGACTTAAGAATATGCATCTCACATGATACCTAAAGGGACTTTCGCTAAAAAGTGGCATTTGTCATCAGAACTTATTTCCTTTTAATAAAGCAACTTTTTGAAAAAATATAGACTGTTATCTGTTAATGTTACCAAAACCACATTATGCTGGATTATGCACAGTTTGAATGTAATGTGAACATACAATATGAATCAAATGCTCCTGGTGTACTTGGAATTGGCTGCATTTTATTTTTTCTCAGCACTCTTCCTGTGTTCAGTTCCTGTGTTGTCTATACTAGTTACTTAAATTTGGTCTGGATTTCATTTGAAAAAAAAGAAGGAGGGCNCACATTATGCTGGATTATGCACAGTTTGAATGTAATGTGAACATACAATATGAATCAAATGCTCCTGGTGTACTTGGAATTGGCTGCATTTTATTTTTTCTCAGCACTCGTCCTGTGTTCAGTTCCTGTGTTGTCTATACTAGTTACTTAAACAAATTTGGTCTGGATTTCATTTGAAAAAAAAGAAGGAGGGCCATATATGCCTTTTAAGAGAAAATTCATGTTTCTTTTTCAGTATTCCTACTGCTTGCTATATGATTACAAGTACAGTTTATCCTCTAAGTTCATTTCAGCAGAAGAATTTGAATCACCACTGGAATGCATGTGGCGAGCAGAGAAACTCTATCAGCAATGAAGCCCCTCATCAAAAAGAGTGCCTGGTAGTTGTAAGATTGCATTATGGCTTGGATTGATTTTGTGGTGACTTTTGTTTGGTTTCTTGCCGTTATTCCAGAAAATACAAAGATCAAAGAAAGCAAGTTGTATTGATTGGCTCAGGTCTGGTCAAAAGCTAGATTTGTGTCTTCTAACGTAACTAACATTTTACAGATGGCTTGGTTCATATTAAAGCTAGGGATGCATGTAGACTGAATTATCAGAGGATTAGAACCAGCTGCATTTAGTTTGAAAATATTTTTGTGCATATTCTGTCCAGCGAAATGCACGGAGCAGACTCTTGCCCTATGAATTCTAGCAAGTGCCTAAAAAAACCCCGCAGAGACTGATTGAGGGTCTGCCCCTGTTTTCTGCTGGTTACCTTTTCTTCAAAGAAACCACATTGTACATGAGAGCACTCATGAGTTCAGGTCCATAAATCTCATCTTTGACTGTGAATTCAGGGTAAAAAGGATCAGATCTGAAGAATTCACTTGAATAAAAGTAGAATCTAGCCCACAAGACACTGTGAGTGACTTCCCAGTTTCCTGCCCTGCATTTTGTGCACCTTCATAAAGGGATTTGGAACAATGTGACTCTAATTTTGTAATGTTTTGCACTGACTCTGCACATCTCTAAATGACTAGACCAGATGCAAAATGATGAGGAATCAGTACCGGTGAATACTGGTTTGATCTGCTAGCAGAAGTGTCCTTAATTATTTACTTCTTCAGATCCTGAGTATCAAAACCTTTTCATGATGTCTCAGGGCACACAGAAATATCAAACAGTATTAAAACAGACCATCTAGTTTTTCACTGTTAGACTAGATTTAACCACAATTGATTAAATTTATTTAAAGCTCTTTGAAGTCACTAGTAAAAGAAGATTTACATTGTAAGTGTTCCAAATATACTTTTTTATTATTAATATTTAAAATACCAGCATCCGCACTTGCAGATATGTTATTACCATTAACTAGGTAAAACAGAACCAGTTTTTCTAGCATTAGTATTATGTAGTTTATTCTATTGTAAGTTCTTAGGTTCATTACCCATGATGCATTATGAAAACCAAGGATAAAGTCTCGCTTAGTATCCATGAAGTCTTCCGTTATTGATGTCCACTTATACTGAAATGATTTCGTATGCTCATCTGCTGCAAAATCCAGAATTCTTTTTCTAAGTTAATGTCTCTTTGCATATGTGTCTTAGATTTAAAATACATTATTAGTGATGCTTAATAAGGCCAGTTAATTTTTTAAGGGGTGATTCTTGCCAAATTTATTGCATGGGATTATCTCACCAGAAAAAGTTCAGGCTTACTGGCAACAAGCACTTTATATTTTTATTAAGTTCAGGGGATATTTCTTTGCAGAATTTTTTTCCTGAAGCAGATCACTTATGGTAAAATCAGCATGCGTGTTTTTCCCATAAACTCGAAGTCCCTTTACAGCATATGCTGATGCTTCTGAGAAATAAGGCTTTGTCTTGAATACAGAGCCAAAGCAATTATTAACTTCTCATACATAAGGCTTATGATGTGGGCTAGGCCCCTGACGCCGAGTGCTATTTTGCATCAGGTATTATTGCTGTACGGTTTTGCTAAAGATGTAGCTTTAATCTTGTGCAGGTGTATTTGTATATCAAAAGAAAACATGAAGAAAAGTCTTAGCTCTGTCTTCGTCTTGTCTTGGCAGTCTTTGTGGATCGCGTTGGATCCGTACAGGTTCACCTGGTTAGGCATCTCCCCTGTTTTTTTGCTAATTACCTCTTTAATTCCCAGCAAACTGACTTGCTGCAGCAAAGTCCAGTGAAAAGCATGATTCAACTCCCAGGAAATTATCTTCTGGAAGTCCTTTTTTTTTTTTTTTTTCCCCTTTTTGAATATTAGTTTAAATGGAAAACGCGGCTCTTAAAATTTCTCAGCCATACCAGAGAAAACTGGAAAGCATTCAGGCCCCAAGTTCACTAACAGTCTGGATACTAGTGCAAAGCATTATTTCAGTTTTCGCTTGCTACCAGTTTTTACTATTTTTAATCAGGAGTCTAATCAACTTTTACCAGGCTTCTACTCGCAGAATGAAATCAGCTTACGGAAGGCTTTAACAAATACGTGTATTTTTCTTCTCTTTTGGTCTGTTCAGTTTGCATTCAGCTTGGGCTTTTGAACTTTATTCACACCAGGGGATGTGGAAATTGCTTTAACTGATATCTGAAATCCTCCTGTAATCAGATTCCATGTTTTCAGGACTTCAGAAAAGACTTATAATTTCATCATCAATTTTGGAATGTTCATAATTTATGACAAAAATAATGACATGATACATATATAATAATGTATTGACTATTGTATTTGAATGCACTGTATATTCTGATATACATTGTATTTTAATACAGTATATTGCAATAAAAATCTATAGTTATGCTTTATAGCCGTTTATGAAATGTTGATGTGGGTCTCAAAAAAATGGTAAGTAAATCATTAGACATCCACAGAGCTGCAGCAATTTTCAGAAGTAGAAAGTGCTGTGCAGTATTTCTGTGCTGAAATAATCATAGCGCAATTACTATTGTTGGGGTGGTGCAGCCCTAATATTTTCAAAAAATACATCTGTCAAGGAAATAGGTCTGATCTTAGATTTGCTTGCACAGCACTTAGCAAGGGAGGGCATGGATAAGTTGGGTAGGCGCTAACTTGAACTGTGAAGAGCTAAATTCTCCTCAGCCTCTCCTGGGGGGGCCCTGAGCAAGCAGCTTTGCTGCTCCGCCTCCGCATCCAGCCGAGGGATTCCCATCTCGTCTGGGATCGAAGGGGCCCTCGTGCTCTTCTTACTCAAATAGTCAAGAGAGTACTGTGTGAAAAGTAGTCAGCAGCAAGCAAATTGATTCACCAATGTGATGTTAAGACAAGATATTTGAAACTTTCTGTTCCAGCCTTTAAAAAGCAAACAGATTTGGGGAAATAATCTTCCTGATTATTTCTTTTTTCCAAGCTCCAAACCATTGACTGCTACTGATGGGTCATATAAGTAGGTCTACACTAACAGCTACTGCAAATTACATTATTACAGAGAAGAAAACTACTATTTTAGCTTAGTATGCTAATGTAAGTATAAATGAAAAAAACTAAACAAGTAAAGACACATTAAAGAAAAAAGCCTAGGCAAGCTCTTCTTCCATTTACTTGCCAAGAGTGGAAGACTGATTCCATGTTGTTTTGTGTGCACTAGCCACTTGGGACACCTAATCATATCCATGAACCTCCCAAAACCTGGCCGACAAGGATCTCCATCCGAAGGGACTCACACCAGAAAATAATTATGCAGAGAGGTGTCAGTGAACATGGGTTCATTTTTTAAATGCAAACCACATTTCTACTGCCTCAGTTTCAGGACTAGCCAACATCTTCGATGTAAATACCAGACAGTAATAAAGAGAGATGAGTCTGATGTTGATTAACTAGAGGTTTTGTTATAAAATAAGGCATGAGATTTAATGATTCTGAGTAGCCACGCAGTGTCGCGTTCAAGAAATTGCTTCACTCATTGTTTCACGAAGAGGGAAAATGAAGTATAGAGAAGGCCAAGTTGCACGATATGATGGCTTACATTTTTAAAGGTATTATTAAGTGATATATAGTATATTATGTGATGCAGTTCCAGATTTATAAAATGGATCCTGAAACTCACTGGAAACTGGTAATGCTTGGTAATTTGTACATCTGGTTATCTACAGAGATGTTGAATGTTGAATACCTTTTTTCTTTTGCAAATCTTGACCCCTGTATGTGAACTTTTCTGGAGCTTTCACAAATTATAGGTATTTTCCTGATGAGTCTATGTTTCTGAGGGTAGTTATTTTGCCTGTGAATTTACTGATTTACTATGCCTGTAGCTTACCCTATGGCCTTACTTGGGTACAAAGGCATTAGAGATAAAATCATCAGACGTAAACTGGTAAGACAAGAGTCGAAGAGAAGAGCAGGTAGAAGGCAACAAGGATCAGAAGAAGTGTCAAAGTGGTGGTCTGAAGGAGGAGCGCTCATTTCTGCGGCAGCAGAACGCTTCATCTGCTTTGTGGGCAATGTTGTGCTAGAGATGAAGCAGCTCTGGAGAGAGTGCGACAGCTGACCTGGGGAGGGCTGAGGCCCCAGATGAGGTGGGAACCCTCAGCAGAGCAATGTCAGCCTCTGCTGACTGGGGCTGCAGCTCTGAATCCCCCCTTGACTTTGTGGTTCTGCAGAGATATCTCTCGAAATAATTTAACAGGAGCACAGGTTTATTTTTAAAAACTACCTGGAAATAAGAACAGCACAGAATCTGTAAGTGCCTCGCACAAAGAATGAATGTTCTTTTAATCTAAGCCCTGCTCTTGTAAGGTCAAAACTGAGAACCTGTAATATCAACATGCTAGCGAAACTGCTCCACGTGACTTGATCCCAGTTCCTCGAGATCACTGACAACTTCTTTTGTGTTAACTTACATGGACTTTGGATAGGACCTGGTAATAATTAGAGTACAAAATGTCTGGCACTCTCAGGAAAACAGGTGGATGAATCCATCACTGAGCAAAAAAATGAACTTATGCATATTTATTGTGGACAGCTGCAGGCAAAATCCCAATGTTTTAACCCTACACAGCCTTTGTTATGTGCCTGCATTCCTTTGCACTAGCCACCTGTTATTTATCAGTTGCACCACACCAGCATTGCCATATGAGGAAGAATTGGCCACGATTGATACAGACACCGTCCCCGGCGCATGGCTTTGCCTGAGGGACTCCCGGGGAAGACAGGGACATCCAGTGTGAGAAAGGACTACAGGCTGGCTGTGGAGTTTGGATCTCATTTGGAATAAATACATGTGGCTCATCATCACCTCTTTGAAAAGGACAAATCTGCATAGTAAGAGCAAGAAAAGAAGATACTGAACCTGGTACAATGCCCTCCACCCGTGAATGTCCTTTTCCAACCTTTCTTGGACCGATTAGAACTATCAGTTGAGTGATTAATGAAATTTGGCTTAATATTATTTATCAATAATCATTTCAGAAATAAGGAGATTCTGTGATAAACTACCTAAAAAAGAAGCAAGGGCTGTGTCTAGCAGACACTAGGCACACAAGAATAATTTTCATCAAAAAATCTTGCCCCTGTAGTACTGTGTTACTGATTCATTTCATGATTTGCTCTGCTTTGCTGCTCTGGAAAGGCCTAGGACTGCTTCCAATAAACATGAGAGACAAACCTTCATTGACTCCAACAGCAGTAGGCTCAAACACTCCTTTCGTTTCACCCACACTTACTGATATAAGTCTGAATAACCAATATACTGTACAGAATTTGAAAAAGGCATACTAGAAGATTCGGGAAGCATTCTTATATATTTTCTGTAGCTCCTTTATACATTGTTAATTTACCACCTACTCCCACTAAATCCACTGACATCAACCGCAGTCTTTTGTTAGCTTCAGAAAGTTTTGCCCTATAATTTGACTGGAAAAATAAAATTAAGGATGAAATCCTGATTTCTTTGAAGTCAATGACAAAACTGATTTTATTTAAGTATTAATGCTGGTAATTGCAAAGATAACTTTTCACCAGGAATTCAATACAATTTATATAATTATATTTTCATGTATTTAATGACTAATGTTTCCCCATTCTTGTTTAAAAGAGATTTCAAAGTCTGTACAGCCATGTTTGCTTGCCTACAGAAGAGAGAAAAAATTAATAAAAACTTCCTAGGACCTGTATGTCTTAATGAAATTACTTTTTACTTTCACTGTTTAAAATCAGCTTTTTTTTTTTTTTCTGCCTTTTTTTTTTTTCTTCCTGAATCCACCAGGGTAATGCTGAGATGGCCATCAGTTTTCAAGATGATCTGAATCTGAGGCTGGTAAACACAGATGGAATTTCACGTTTCAGGCACTGAGTGTTGTGAACACGCAAAAAAAGAATACCAGGAAAAGATTCTAACATCCACCTCCTAATCTGTGTTAGCTTAATTTATTTCTCTACGCGTTTACCCGTACTGGAAAATCATTTCTTCACTGTCTTCAAACTTCCAAACTCCTATTTCCCATTACAGCTCTGCTAGTAGGATATGTAGTATAGGATTGAAATGATACCAAGGGAACTTTAAAGTTTCTTATTCTTCCTTCCTTCCTTTTAAGGGGTCACGACTGAACTCACAAAAAAATACCAGACATAAATTTCCAGTGCCTGTTTGTTTTTATTAATATTCACAGTAATTTTTGCAGTCCTTTTGGTGGTACTATTCTGAGAGGAAGACTGCTTCTCTTTCTGTGTTGGCTGTCAAATAAATTTTTCCTATCTTCTTTCAAAGGAGTACTTTATTCCTCACGAAGCACTATGAGTCAAAATCTAAGATATATTTTTGAACCCCATAGAGTTTCGTTTTAATTGGACAATTTTTTTATTGGGAATAGTGTTGATCTAGGGCAAGAAGTTGCATAACGAAGACACATGTATGACTGCTGAAAGCTATTACTGGACTAACTCTGCATTGAATTAAGAAGTTTTGAAGTTTTACTACTCTCTGGAAAAACTCTGTCCCATTTCACATTCTAGAGCTTTATGTTCTTACTAGTTCACATTACCTGGTTCTTTCTCTTCACTGCCCTAAGGATGGTTTCTACAGTGTAGGGTTGTTATAACATTGTAAAATATCAGTGAAGAAAAGGCACCGACTGGTTTCGTTGTCTTCTTTCTTTTTTTTAAGACAAGAACAGGTCAGCAGAATATCTACTAATGGTTAACCTTACCTCTTTCACCCTTCTGGTTTATCTTCTGTGCTTTGCCCCAGCAAAGGTTATGCAAGGGAAATCAAGCACATAATAAAAATATGCCTTTCTAACACTAGAGATGAAGCATTGGTCTCTTTTTATTGCGTATTAGCTGTCTCATTTTGAAAATAAAATGGAGTTACAGCACTGGGTATCTGCTGCTGGACAATGTAAGCACAGGTGTGTGGTATCATACTGAACCCTCCTCAGTACCTGCCGTGGACACGTCAGATGCCTTGTTTTCGTCTAGGACATAGGCTGAGATTACAGTTAAGTAACAGGCATTTTTCTGCAAACTGCCTCTTCCCCCCAACCCATCACTCTGTCATGGAAGACGAAGTCTTGGATTTATGTATTCATAGGAAAGCTACTGCTTCTACCTTAAAAAATGGAATAAGGTACCTTACATCCATTATGCATTAGGGGTGCCTGGGCAGGCAGCTAGTGCTGGGTAATTGGTGCTCTGTAAATTCACATGCTCCGTTACTGCACTATATCCTCCCTTTGTAGTGAAGCCGTAAGTATGAAATCTCCACAAGCATTTTTCATGACAAAATCCTCTGACTTGATATAATAACAGCTTTTTGCTTGGCCATATCTTATATATTTAACATTTCCCTAAAGCTCCCATTCCCAAGATTTCCTTTTAAATATAGATGTCTTCCAAATCCTCCTAAATATAGCTGTTATCCTTGATCTCATATTAAGGCAGGTCTATCTATGATGAAAAAAGTGCTAGACAGTTACAAAGAGACAAACAGATAATGTTACTTGGCATACAAAAATGTTACCTGGCAGAAGAAGTTGGGAAGATAATGGTTAGATAAAAATCTCTCTTCCTCTTTTGCCATTGTAATGCCTTAATCACCTCAACGGATTCCCTGCAACAGCCCCCCTGCCAGCAGCCTGATCTTTATCCCCAGTCCACTGCAGAAAGTGTGGCTCAACAATAGATTCCTGGGGCTTGCTCCGGATGGGCAAATAGATGGGAATGCCGTCAGATCTGCTGTGCCAGTTAACATCAAGTAACATTAAAAACCACCGGAACCTGGATCCACCTCTGGTGCATGCAGATCTAGGCATATTTCAGCAGCACATAGTGTCAAACCAAAGCTATGTGTTTATTTGTACTTGCAATGTACTTCTCATTTTCCCCATAGACTGCGAATATATGGTTTGTTCTAATTATCTGTGAAGAACATATTTTGCAAGAACTATTTCTACGCTAGCAAAATAACTGCAGTTATTATTTAAACTATGTGATCTGGAGTTTTGATCTGGATGCACCAGTCACACCATTTATTTCCGTTTCATGATTCATTAGGTACAATTCTTGGAATTCTTTTTTATTTCAATGGTCTTTTAAACTTTCCCTTTATTATAGTTTCAAAGTCTAACGTTTGCATTTGGTGAGCTTCCTAGAAAATAAACTTCAGTCCTGCTCGCTTCCATGCTGGCATCCTTTGGAGAATTCAGTGTTCTCTCCTGCAAGCCCTTGGAGAGCGGTGTAATGTGTTTAGCACGACAGAGCCTTTTCCTTTTCCTGCGCTCTGCTTGTCAACAGTACATTACCTTTGACTTTCCATGTCTCCAAACTGTTCCTCAAGCAGATGATTGCATACATAATTTAGTGCTCTCCCCTCTTTATAGTTTTCCACTTGTTATGTGGAAGAGGTAACAAATCCTTCCCTCACCGTGAAATACCTCTCTTGCCAGTCACGGTCTTTAATGCTGTTACTCGTACCCTGAAAGGGCTGTTAGTCTCCCTGAGAGGCAATGGAGCTAATTATTTATGTTTGGCTCAGACTCTCTTCCTTTTCCATGCAGTCATCCCGTGTTTTCAGCTCACTGCAGGTGCAGGAGGTGGACTTCTGCATAGGCAGACCCCCACTGAAAGAGGGACACCTGGGTACCGGCTCCTGCTAGTGCCAGCCCGACATCCAGCTCCTGACCCAGGACATCATTTTGTCTCAGCCTACCCCCTAGTCTCTGTAAACCTGCCACATAGTCTCTTCATGAATATCTACAGCGTTTGTTTTTTTCAAGATCAGCAGTCTCGAAAAGAGACACGTTTAGCAGGATGTTTTCAGAAAGAGGGTACAAAATGGATGTGAATATAAATTCAGCGAATTTGATTACTGTTTGGAAAGTACATTTTGGTACAGTTTGTGGCTGTGCTGTGCACAGACAGAGAGAAATCATATGTATTTACAGAGGGAGAAAAGGATTTGGCTCTCTTCAGCGCCTTCAGCTGACTCTTAGATACGTTAGCTAAGAGTATGTTATATTCCTATCAAATTTTAAAAAAATTATTTCCAAAGCCCTCTATGGACCATAACTGCCACTTCCTCAGCATGTCACAGGCAGCTGAGTTGTGCTGCAGGCAGGAGGTCCTCTTCCCATCGCTGCCTGGCAAGGCAGAGGTGGTGGTGGCAATGGGGGTCCCCACGGCACCCCGGTACTCCCCTCTGCCAGAGGGCCTGCAGAGCCAGGGGCTCTCCTGTGATTCCCCAGATGCCCTCACGTTGCTCATCCTCACGGAACAGGTGGGCTATGGCAAGGCTGTCCCAGATCTCCACCAGCACCGTCTCTATCATGCCTATCACCACCGGAGCCCTCGGGCTCTGGGGCCAAAACGTGCGCCTGAGGATCCTGGTGTCAACAAGCAGCTGAGATAAGAAGGACGCTTCCCACCCCTCCAACCCAAAGCTTTTCTAATCAGATTTTGCTCATATTCCAAAGCAGTTTTTTGCCCTGTTTTTCCTTCCCCCCCTGCCCCTGATGTCTGTCAGGGCTGAAACATCAGCCGAGACCCTGCGCCGTCACAGGGCTGTCAGGGCTGGTCCTTCAGGACATGGAGCCTGCAGCCTCTTGACCCCACCATTTCGCAGAGACTTCAGCTCCCTCACAAGAGACATGCGAACAGAGGAAATGATCCTTATTCCTTCTCTCCACTGCGCACACACGCTCCAGAGCAGCCAGACTGTGGCCTTCTGGTTTTCATTATGATTAAACATTGGAAATGTGGTGTGCATTTTCCAGAAGGGGCATGTTGTGTATTTAATTTATGAAAGTAAAGAAGAGAGGAGAGGTCTTCTAGATTCCTTTTGGTTCAGCATTTTGTATAAATGTGAGAACTAGGATAGTATTTTGCCAGGTCTTCCAATGATTATTAGCCAGGTGTCTGTGTATACACTGTTAAAAAATACAATACTCCAAAAAGGGCATGTGGTACTGTTTTATTTGTAATGTGGTTGTGTGCAGGAGTCTTATTAACATTTCTTGATAAGCAGGACATATATCTGGAGGAAAAAAAGCTGCACTGTGTGGATGCTATTTCAGTTCTGAAGCCTAGATATTTTTAGCACCTTCATTTTTGGAATAGCTTCTACTGTAGCCGTATGAAACTTAGAGATACACAATACGTGCAGAGAATGCAGGAAAAGACTTATTTTACTTCAGCTATGCATATGTACTGGGCTGCATAGTACAGCGTGTGTGTTGGGAACTGGCTTAGAGCTGAGACTTGGCAGTACGTGGGTGTCCACGGGACAGATAAATGAGCAGTTTGCGCTGACGGACCCCGGTCTGCGCCTACAGAATTGTAAGAAGACCTCACTTGTCGAAAAAACTCAGGAGAGGCATAGGATGTCATAAACCTGATTCGTCTCTACTTTGTAAAGATGTAAATCAGGAGTAAGGTTTTTTTGATCCAGTGAGGTTAAGATCTAAATTGAAGAAATGGGCTATCCTGGTCTGTAAGTGAAAACTCATGTCTGCTCTGTGCAAGCTTTTCGCAGAGCAAAGGCAGTGCACCTCAGCACGTGGGGTTTCTGCTGGGAGATAATGCTTGAGCAAGCATGAGAAGCACAGGCAGAAACTTAATAAACAAAAATCCACCTTTAATTTGTGATGGAAAAGAGAGCATGTCACTTCAGCTGGAGCTGCTGTTGCCCAGTATTTGATCCTTTCTTTATGGGACACAGGCAGCATCCTGAACTACATGGCAGTTACCTCCCGAGAAAAGGTTTCTTCCCTAAGAAGTGCCAGAATTTCAGCATGTGAATGGCATGCCCCCTCAGCATGACAGGGACTGAACCAGATGCACCAGGCCTATGCATTCAAAAATTGAAAGGCAGATAACAAAAATCACTAGATTGGTCTGAAAATCATGAGATAGAAAAATAGTAGCTGTGCAATTCTTTTCATTTGCTTTGGATTTTTAGAAGTTTTCCATTTCAATTTTCTCTGCAATCCCAGGGGCAAATTAATTTTAAAATGAAACCTACAGGACTCTAGAAACCAGAGTTAAAAGAAAAAAACAAAACAACAAACCCTCAAATGGTAAGAGTTAGAAATATTACACTCAAAATATTACATGAGTAGCTGGGAAGGACTGGTTTATTACAGTTAGAATGGAGAAAGAGGACATCAAATTAATTCCAGAACTTGATACTGCTGACATGATGAGGGAAGGTAAAGAAGGACAGTATAACTTACTAATACGATGCATATGTTTGCAGTGAATCTGTTGTAGTGATGGGAGGTTGCCAAAGACTTTAAAAAGCATACACATACACACAAAAGCCCTTCTACAAGAGGAGAGCTAAGCATCTCACTGCAAATTCTGGAACTAATCATGAAGACTGTATTCCTTTCTTCCTTAATCTCATGGTGAAGCAGATTGGGTGTTAGCTTGGGAAGGAAAGCCTTACTGCCACCACAAAAGAGCCTTGGGCTTCCCTTAGTACTTTACCTCACTCTTCCCCTCTCATTGAAGGAGCCATAGATGCCGACAATGTTTTTTCTTTCTCATTCTTTCCTCCTATGGCTTTGTTCTTAACATTTTACATGCGCATTCAGGGATGTTGGAGGTATGTTTTGTAACTAGGGGTGAAAACTGGTGAATGCTGAGGACAGAGACCAAGCAATAGCAGGGCAGATATTGGTGGGAGACTGTAATCTCTGTCATGTTTTGGAGGATAGGAGGGAAGGCCAGTTGTACCCAGGTGGGCTTCCCTCTATTCCGTGCTCCCACAAATCCTATCTGCTTGTCATTGTAATAACAAAAGCAATTAAATACGTTCAAGTCAGGGCGCTGATATTCTTCAAAGCAAAGGGACAGACACATACAAATACCTCGAATNTTTAGTGGTAGTTTTGGCAGTGTTAGGTTTATGGTTGGACTCGATGATCTGAAAGGTCTCTTCCAACCTAGGTGATTCTACGGTTCTATATAGAGCTGGGGGTTTCCCCCGTGCCAGCGGGCACCTCTGCAGGGCACAGCCAAACCTGCGCCAGCTGCGCCAGAGCCTGAGCCATGCCGCCGCCAGCTGAGGGCACCAAGTGTCGCTCACTGGGTATCATGGTACACAGGAGCAGGAAATGCTGGCTTTGAGGAGCAGGATAGCCATGTATTTCCTCCTCCAGGAATAACTGGTGGTGCTTCTCAGCTAGCAGGGCTTTGCTGGAGGTAACTTGGGTACCTCAGGAGGGTGCTGCCCCAGGCAGCCGTCAGACCCTGCAAGGGACTGCTGCAGCCTCCGTCTTCCCGTTTACGAGCAGCCTGCGGATGGCTCCGCAGGATCCCAGATCTCTGTCTCAGGCGAGAGGAGCTTTAGAGAGAGCAGAAAAGAAACATATTTTCACAGCAGGGAGAAAAGAGAAAGATGAGGAGTGTGGCACTAAACAAGGAAGAAAATCTGACGGGGAAAAAGAAAAGTTGGCAGCAGGGAAAGCCAAGTCCAAGTACTAGCCTGTGGGTTGCACGAATTATCTGTGCAATTAGGATAATAGCTTCCAGGACAGTTACTGTGGAAGAATTCCCATAAGACTCCAAGAAGAATTGTTAAAAAAAAATCCAACTACAGAAAAGAAAACCAAAATGATACACAGATGAGAGATCCCATTTTGTATACTTCAGCAAACCATGCTCTAGAATATGTGATGATTTTTTATGTCTTCAGTATTTTTCTTTCCCCTTCTAATCAAGAGTTTTCTTTCAACTTTTTTTTTTTTTCTTTTTGGTTCTGTGTGCATAAATCATCATGGCTGGCACCTTCTTGTTGACCTCATCTGCACTAAGAAGCCTCATGCAAAGTAGTACATGATATGGTGGCAACATCTGAACCGTATTTCACATGAATGCTCATATATCATTGTTTGCAACACTGTAAGTGCACGATTGCTGGAGACAAGTACAAATTACCCTGCTGGAAGGATAGCTGGTGAGATTTATGTTGTATTGTTGCCTGTTCTTCCAATAGGAAGTTCTCTTTACTGGTAGAAGTATGACCCCTCCGTTGAGCAATATACTACATGGCCAGACATATGGAGTCTAGCCTTTCCGTCTTTATGGTACAATACCAAAGTATGCTACAATACCTGACATAACTCCAGCTGAACCAGCTCCAGAACTAGGAACAGTTTAGCTGCATCAGCACAGTGGTATGCCCAGGCTGATTAAAATAGGGCAGAGGCTGCACTGATACAGTTATATTGTTCTTGAAACCAAGATAATATCTCAGCACAGAGCTGCACTGTGCAATATAGATACACTCTTTAAGACTGATGAAAGATATATGGATATATCCTTCAAGATTCAGAGATAAGCACCCATATAATAGTTTTCATCTTACCTACCTGTTTTAAATATTGGCAGAATCCTAAATGATTTTCATCTCTTTTCCCAGGTTTTCCCCTACATTCCAAGAGCTGCTGAAGAAAAACAAACACCCACAACCAAAAATGACTCAAGGAGGGAGCTCAGAAAAGTCCTCAGCCAGTTCTTGTAAAATTCTTGAACAGAAATTGTCCAAGCCTTCCCACTACTATCAGACATTCTGACTTGCTTATTACTGTTGAAAATTTGGCCATTTCCTCAAAGTTGACCATTTGTTCCAATATATGCACTGAATGACTTAGTCATTTCACTCCTAATCTTTTAAAGATCTCTTCTCACTGTTCTTAACAGTGCTGGCCTTAGGTTTTTTTGCTTCCTTTTTCAAGTTTTTACAATGCTTTGTAAAATGCATTTCCGATGCGTATTTTTATCATAAGCTTCCTTTTTTCTTCCCCTTGCTATTTTTAAAATTTCAAGGCTGCTTTCTGCATTCTCTGTGCTACTGATGCTGCTTGAGTCTTCCAGCTATGCAGAATTTTACACATTTCTTTTCACGGTCATGGCTTGCTGGACATTTTCTGCCTTCTGCCATATGAAGAGTAGGCTTGTCCTCTTCCATGTCCTAGATGTAAATGGATGAGCATCCCAGACAATTTCTTGTTGGCCAGTTCTTTCTACATTGAACTGAAGCTGGTGATGCTTTCTGAATAGATGTGTACAAGACCCCCTCAGTTGCTTCATTGGTCTCGGGTAGTGTCGAAGCTTTCCTGTGGATCCAGGCTCAGCAGACTCAGCAGAACTATCAAGAACTGCCTTCAGGGAAGAAAACATGACAGGCCAAAAGCACCATTACTGGTTGTTGTATGACTGCATATAAAGGTCACTTAGGAAATTCAAAGAAAATGAAAATACCTGTAGAACTTTCTTATTTGTTGCATCTGTTGATAAGAAAAGAGGACAAGGGATAATCAAAGATTGAATAGCCTCATTCTCTGTCCCCCCACAGACAGTGGCCAATAGCAGATCCCGGGGAGAAGCTTAAGAACTTCCATAGAGTATCTCCTTCAACTACAGAAAAGCTTGGCTTGATGTCTTCCTGTCCTAGAGGTAGTGGCTTATGTTTTTTACAAATGCTTTTCTTGCATATCGTAATCCACCCACTTTATGAAATCATGTCATCCTTTAGGAACTGCAGTGCCCTGTGACGAGGAGTTCCACAGCTCCGCCAGGCACTGTGTGAAAGACTTATGTAGAGAAGGGCTGAAACTTTGCCAGTCAGTTCAGTTTTACATGTGGCTTCCCTCCTGAGCTCTATTGTTTCACTAAAACGCAGACAGACAGAGAAACACCATCATCTTGAGTGTAGGGATCTGCAAGTTAAAGCGTTGAGAAGCACATGCAAATATAGATGCCTGTTCATGAAGCCTCGAATATCTGCTAAATAATCGATGATATGCATGGTGTGCAGGGTATTATAGTCCACAGCCTTAGCTACTGCAGAACCTCTTCAGCTGGTGAATGGTGAAACATTAAATGAGCCATTAGAGTGTCTATCCAAAATAGCTGATATTTCTAACAAATCTAATTATGATCAATAATGGTAAGTCTCAGGGGAGAGTTGTCATTAAGGACTGTCAGGAGGAGGTACACAGGAAAAATTCAAAAGCAAAACCAACTGTCTTCCATCCACACCAAATTTGTTTATCTGTACTAAAAGTCCTTTCCCTTTATTTGGGCTCAGTAAATAATTAATCAAAAAATTCTGTTTCCAGATTTGCTTTTTGCAACACACTAACAGTAAAGACTTAGCGGTGTTAAGATTTGCACATTTCAAAGAAATGAGCTTGTTTCTAGAACCTGACCTAATCATGCTCATTTTCTTTCGAAGCTTAACCATCTCCTAAAGCTGGCAAACAGAAATGATGCCTTCTGTGCTGCCCCACACAACTCTATCCTGGCAGCTCCACCGGCATTGCAGCAAGTATGAAATCAGAGAGATACTGAGTAAATTTATCATTAAAACACAGTTGGAAAAGCTGACATCTGGAAATGGATAGTGTATAGGCTAAACAAGTAGAAAGTGTATTTAATAAGTTACGGTATAATTTAGTCATCTTCACCTGTCTCCCTGTGATACCTTTAGAGGCAAAAATTGTGCAAGTGGGGTCTATCACAACAACATGGAATGAAGGAAGGGAAATAACATTTCTGACTCAGACGGAGAATGTAACCTGTAATTATTAGCCTATTTAAGGGGACTAGTCCTGCAATCGCCTAATCCAAGAACCCCCTCAAATTTGCAGCTGTACCCTGGCAGCAGACCAGGTCTCCTGGGCCATGCCTTGCTTGCATGGGTATTTGCATACTTTCAAAAATAAAAATAGCATGGGGAATCACATCTGTCTGTACTTCAACTTTCTTGATAAGGGTCAGGCAGTGACACCCTGTGCGTGAGAAGGCAGGGGCAGAAAGGCATTCTTTCCTACGTCAGTCGCAAGATCAGGTTCTCCCAGCACATCCTGGATGTCACCTGCACCCATGGGAGCAGGAAGAGCAGCTGGGTGCTGAAGACCTGCTCTCACAGCTTGCCCGCTGATGCCATGCAGGGTGGTCAGTGTGCAGTACCACTCTTCAGATGATCCCACCGATACAAATCTCCTGGAATAAGCCCTCAGGGAATAACACAAAACAGTATTTCCAGGGAAAAACATGCATATGTGTAGCTTCATGAGGAGGAATTTCCTGTTGCTTGGCTTGCCTCATCTCCACCGTCAGTCCAGGGAGAGAGCCATCTTTCTACCTGGATTATGGCTGAAATTGCAATTGTTCTCTTACTTCTTTTTGAATGGTCCTTTCTATTGGCTTTGGTGAATTATTCGTGTCCTCATCATTTACTTCTTTGCACATGAAATAAAATCAGGCATTTTCATCTCTTCTCATAAGCAAGGCCCACAGGTCTGTAAAAAATTTTGTTGCCCTAGTCTGAACATTTCCCTTTTGTGTCCTTTGATTAGATTAAATATACTTCATTAACAACAGTAACACACCAGGGCAAAAGAGTGACATCTCCTGTCATGCATAATAACTCTTATGGTCATTTCTAAGAAATAGTTTTTCCTTCCCTTTATTTCCTTTTTTTAACTTTTTGCTTAATATTTTTTCAAAAGTTAATTGGATTTATTTTTTGGGTGTTTTTTTGTCTCACACCAAATGACATTTTTCCAATATAGATCTTCATTTAGAGGCAAAAAAAAAAAAAGAAAGGCTGCCCAAGAACAGCTTTACAGCTATATTTGACCTGCTTTGTACAATCGCCACTGCCAAAAGTAACTTCTGCTGTGTAGCTCAGTAATCACACTAGTGCTGCAGTGTGTTTAAATTGCTCTGCAGATGACGGGTAAAAATAAGTGAGCTAGACATAAAAGCAGAGGGTGAAAGAGCAGGCAAGAGAGAGATGTCCTCAAATAGATTATACGGGTCAAGTCATGCAAGTGCTTTTATTACTGCTGATTAATTCTGTCAGCTGTTACGTTAATGTGCTGCTTGGCATGAGCGGGCACCGAGCAAAAGTACAAGGAAGCTGAGACTGTTCTCTAAATAAGGATGTGGCCCAGACTGCTTGAAATGATGTGTGTGAGTGTGTCTGTGCCTGGCAGAGTGATGATAACAGGATGAGAATGAAATCTCTATTGCCGTGCTTTTGCAATATAGATACATCTCTCTCCAGACTCAAGGAATTAGTGGCAGGTTTTGTATTGCCAACCTCAAGCCTTCAGAAATCTTGAGACGGTCTGACATCATATATTTTTTGAAATAATAGTTGTGGATTCTGGTGTTGGTTGCCCTTTATTTTCTGGACTGACAGCATTTCATCTTCAAACCTCCTACTTCCGTAAGGGCTAGAACTGTACTTAATAAAACAGAAAGCCAAAACCTTGCTGTGTGCCAAGAGCTGGGATCTTGGGAAAAATACAAAATGCGTGAGCTTCTGATAGCATTATGCAAGCTAACCTGTCTGTATGGTCAGACCTTAGGATGGGAAGTACAGTGAGAAAGATGCGTACAAGCTTTTGCATGCTTAATTTGTGAAGATTCAGCATTGAGGGAAAGGGCACCCGAAAGACTTTAGGAGGTGGTTGTAACATGAGCCTGGCATTTAAACCAAGAAGTTATTTAAGAGAAGGTGAGGACTATTAAAGGCACAGGTAGAGCAGTGCACAGTCTGCTTGAGGTGGCTGCCAGCTCCCAAACGAGGAAAACGTGTGCAGGCTGTGGTGTGACAGCTTGCTGGAGTGGGATCTTCCCCGGCGTGCTGGGTGAGCAGTGGCTTTGTTTGCTGTGAGCTGCTGGGAAGCAGGGCTGGGAGTGATGCTGAGTCCTTCTGGCACTGGGGCATCTGCGCCAGGCTGTCACCCACTGCCGTTGTCACATGCATCCTCCACTCCTCTCGTCAAAAACAAGATGTGTGCGTTGCTGCAATGACGGGAGCTCTTCCCCTGCTACAAATGGTTGGGGTTTTTATCCTTAAGGAAGCACTCTTTCCCATCACGGAGTTGACAGCCATAAGCCAGCACAGCCTACCTGGCATTCCTGCCATACGTGATCACCCTGAGGCAGGCAGTCTTTCCTGCTTCAGGTGTGTGATGGGGACTTTAAGTGTTGCAGGGCCCCAAAGGAGTCTAATCTCCCTCCCAGCCACTCATCCTCTTCCGTGTTCATCCTAACATGTATAGCTAATACAGTAATAATCTTAAAAAAAATCACTATAGCCAGGAAGTTGGATATTTGATATCTTTTTATACCAAAATTTTCACCATTGGTTTCCTCTGGAGTCACATCTTCTTAGAAAGTCCCTCCAACTCTTGCACCGGGAGACATCAGGGCTATGTGATACAAATAAGTTTGTCGCATAAATTCAGTCTGCCAGATCAAAATCCAGTGAGAGGGTAACTTGTTTAATGATCTGCTAAACTTCCCTGAGCAACAAAAAATCCTCTCTGAGGAGTAAGGAGTGGCTGGGGAAAGAACAGGCTGAAAATGGTTTCAGATGGTGCCTTGAAGAGGAGCTTGTGTTCCTGAAAGCTTGTTCGTTTCTTCCAAATATGCCAGCTAGTCTAATAAAAGAAATAGTCTTTCCCTAGAAGCCTTGCCTTGCTTATATCCATAGCAATAACCATCTGCTATGGAGAGATACTATTGTGATGAATAATATGGTCTTATTTGAGAGCATCTGCTCTAAGAGCACCTTGTTGCTGCAGGAGACTTCTTTCTTGCTTTTAGTAGCAGTTTGCATGGGCTCATGGGTGTGTGAGGGCAACTCAACACTGGCTAAGGGCTTGCTGCCATTTCAATTGCCCTTTGCTTGATAAAAGATGCCCCATGTCCAGCATGCTACATTTCAGCCCAGAGCAAATACATCTGGTCAAGTGGTGGAGGGTGGAAATCTTCACAGTCTCAACTGTAATCGGTACAACTGTAACGAGCAACAGACAATGCGAACGTCAAGTCACCAGAATCTGTTTTCATCAATAGCGGTGCTACTTACTAGGCAATCTTTTTTTTTTCTTTCCCTGTGGCTATTAGGAAATTGTGGTCTTTTTTTTTTTTTTCTTTTTTTCTAAAATATGAGTATGGTTGTAGATCAAAGAATGACGCTATTTTAAATACTAATTGCACTGAGTTTCCCTGCAGGAGAAAAAAAAAAAAAGAAAAGAATGAATATACAGCAGGAAATGTTGCAAAAAGCTCCTTTCTTTCTGACTTTCCCTGAGATAATCTACACTGCTGCTCAGTCTGCAAATAGAGGTGTGTCATACATGCAAGTAGTTTGGTGCCTGACATTTTGCAGATAAGTTTATTCTTCATGAATTTGTGAAAGAATATTGGGATAGTTTTATTTTATCTTTTTCCTTCTCAGTAAGGGGTGCAGGAAGGAGCCAGGATTTGAGTGGTAGGAAACAAAAAGCTGGCTGGAGGGGAGAAAGACAGAGACTGAGTGGCTGAGAATATGGCCAGAAGGTTGAATGCTGACAAAAATGGGAAGTAAGGTTATGTGCTGGCAGATGCTTGAAGAATCAATTTAGCAGCTTTCAGTGCAGCTAGAAGTGGTGTTAATTTTTCTAAGGTAAGCTGTAGTTGTTCAACAGGCTGTGGGGGAAGGTGACTCCAAATTACTGGAGCAGGAGCACGTAGCACTCACGGGAGACAGGACAAAGACCAGAAATGAAGAATCACAGGGTGAGAGATTGCATCGCATAAGGAAGATACTGGGTGGTATCAGGAGACTGAGTGAATGAATTACTCAGAGGGTGGTCTTCTCCTCCTCCAGCTTCTCTCCCTTGTCTGTGTTTGACATTTCTCTAAATTTACCTTCACAAACTTTCAGCCTTTTTGTGACCAATGAAGGGGCAGCAGGTAGCCCGAGGAAGGAGCACATCTACCCAGATGCTGGGGAAAAAAAAGCTGCTATTGGTAACTCTGTGCTCTCCTGTCCTTCAGCCCTCTCATCCCTTCCAGAGGTGGCGTAGCTATTAAGTGCTCCCGCTGGTACCAAGGACCTGGCCCTGCCAAGCCCCACATCAGTAGCAGGTGATCCTTCTGTCCACTTGACTTCACTTGGTTTTGGCAGAATATGGTCAGAGATACCTGAAAGTGAAAGGAAGTCAAAAGACATTTTGCTTGCGACAACAAAAAATCATCTCACCACTGATCATTTTTGCAACTAAAAATTGACTGTGAATATGTGATAGCATGAAAACTCTTTTTAATAGAAATCATGCTCTTTCTGGGTACTTGACCCCTTTCTTCTGACAGACTACTCCAGGTTTTCTTATGCCCCCTTTGTAGCCCCGCTTTTTAGGCAATGAGGCTCAGCTAGCCTTAGATCTCATACGTGTAGGAGAAAAGCCTTGAAATCTGATCTGCCAAAAGAAAACATACCTTAAGTCTGGAAATTCATTTCAGAATATGGACTTTGGGGCCTGCCAGTGGAAGAATAACAGAAGCAGAAGGGAAAACGCATGTTTTCAGCTGACAGCTTGTGTATTTTATTCCTGATGCAAAAAGACAAATTGCTACATGAATGAGCATGCACCAGAATGTGATTAAATCTAAATCCAGCATACTCACCTTCTTCCACAGCAGGGGCTTGCACAGAGCTCTTTTCTGGGCCTTTCTGTCTGTTCGTGGAAAAAATAGGTGGTATCTTGTCAGAAAGCCAGGCCAGGCAACATATGCACAGCTTTTTACCCAGCTATCTATTTGTTTAAATCCTCTGAAATATAAAATTTGAATGTGTAATAAAACAGCCACAAAAGCATTCTGAAAATATTTGGGACCACGCTCAGCAAAAAAAGAATCTTTTTTAAATCACAGCTTCAGAAACAGCAATAGTGCCACTGTGCAGTTTAATTAGCTTGTAAATGGGTACAATGGCTCTGACACTTTGTCTTCTCAAGGAAAGACTCTTTCAAGTTGATCTAAATAAGATTTGTTATCCCATGCAGAGGAAAATAAGACTTTGGAATCACTAATGAAAACTGTGAGAGAGAATGCTACCTCCACTAAATGCAATGTCTTTTGGAAAGGGTTCATTTTAGGTGCATGGTCATGTAACAAAGTACAATTTGGCTCACCAGCTGTCAAAAAAAGGCTTCCAGTTTTTGCTGTAAGCAATACAAATAATAACACAGATAAACAAAATAAATAGACTTGTTAAAAATTAACGCTAATGTAAACAAGAGCAGAATCTGGCACAAAAAAGAGATACAGTAATTTCCCTCTGCAGAGAAAGAGGTAAAAGAACAGCATAAAAAAAATATCAGGTTTTAGCCCTCTTCCACTATTCATCATTAAGGGCTATTTAGTGATTTAAAGCTTCTACAGTATGTGCGGAAGGAAGCTGACTCTAGATGACTACAAATCTGGGGAAGAAGTCCACTGAAGGTAATATATCCAAATCACAGAGGCTCTATTTGCGGGAATGGCCATTAGCAGAATGATCCCATAAACCTAAAACTACCATTATTTCACTGGAAAACCACAGTTTGTTTTGCACAATATTGCAGAGCAGCACCACACAAGTTCCTCTCAGGCAAAATTCTCTCTAACATCTACGGCAGCTTAGTTGAGTAAAAACTGAAGTCTAAACCGTATCAAGCAAAGAGAGAAAGTCCAGGAAGCAGATCTGATTTCTCATTCTGTGTGATGACTCCTGTCTTGCTTGACCCCTTACCCGTAAATCAGTGAAGCTCTGTGTGAATTTTTGAATAGGAGTTTTCCGGGAAAATCCCGGGTGCTGCAAGAGTCAGTAGGTGGCATGTTTTCCTCTGAGTCAGCCCCCAGTCACACCTCCAGACAGTCTGGAGGGAGAGCTGATATAGCCCCATCTTTCAACCAGCGCTGACCCAAAGCCTGACCACCTCTGACCACGGGGACCAGGACGTGGGTCACTGCTGATGCTGGTGGGCGCCCTTCTCCGTGTCTGCCTCCCCACTGCCAGCGAGGGGGTGAGGCTCTGGCCCGCTGCCGGATTAAGACATTTTCCGATGTGAATAGTGATGGTAGTACTGGTACCCTGGCAAAAGCTCTGATTCACCCGCTGTGGTTTTGTTTGTGGGAAATTTTAGATCAAGCTGTAAATTACAGTTCAGTGATCACTGTATTTGTCCGTAGTGCCTTCAACTGCGCTTTCAAGAGAGTACGGCTGTGCCTTCTTCACCTACCCCAGATCAGTATTATTGTTATTATGCGGTGCTGAACTGGCTTTTAAATAAACAATTGCTAGGCAAGAATTTCCGTCTATTATTTTGCTGCGTCCTCCAAGTTTCCTTGGTATTAGCAGAGGCAAAGGTTTTGGCCAAAGCTGAAAGAAATCATGTGAGATTCAGTTACCAGTGAGTTTTGGTATCTTGAAATAATTCCTCTCCTTTTACATCTCTGCTTGCACATCTGTTTCAGAAATAGAATTAGAGAAATCATCTAGACTTACAGACTGATCCCAAGCAAGAATCTAAATGTTTCACATTTGTGATTGCAATTTTAGTGTTCTGCAGTTAAGGTGCTTCAGAGAATGGATCTTTACCAAGATTTAAACAATGACTTAAGATGTGCTTGGAAAAAAACAGAACAAGCGAAAAAGTATCTGCTTTGTGCATGTGTGGCACAAATACATCGGTTGGCTAGGAGCTTCTGGGCTACTTCATTTTGATGAAAACGAAAGCAATCAGTTAGAAATATAGGCTGGCCCGTATTTCAAATGGTAAGACCTGAGATGGGGTAAACCGAATCCAGAATTTTACTTAACATCTTAACATTTGAAAAATTGTATATATCATTTTTTATTTCTGATGGAACCAACTTTGTCTTCTTGTTTATACCTGTTGTTTCTTTAACCTTCCTCTATTACATCAGACATAAGAAAGGCATGGTTTGTAGAGAGGGAAAAGTAAGCAAAAGATACTCAGAAGACATTCAGTGCACACAAGGCCAGAGTTTATTTGTTTCTTTCTGTAACAGCAGCAAGTCTAATAAAATGTATTGCTTCTGCTTACAGACCTTGTTTCAACTGCTGCATAATTGCAGCTCTCTAAATACCACATTCTATGCTCTGTTAACGTCATGGCCATTTGAGGCTGTAATCGTTAAAAATGGAGCTAAGCTATCTCAAAAGTAGGAAAAATACATACAGTTTTCAGATCACACGCAGATTTTTTCAGGCTGGTCTTGGCATATGGTGTGTTTTTGAAGGACTTAATGCCAGATGTGCAGATAAATCTGAATTTTGTCAAGGTGCCATGGAAGAATCAGTAAGGCAAGCTGCTGAAATCAATACCACCCAGGAAGAGACAGAGTTTCCCATCTTACAGATATCTGCTGTGGCACGGCAAGTTCTCCACCCTGCACATCTCTGCATGGGCATACAGGTCACCTACTGCTGAGGACGATCAACCCAAGTAATAGTCCTTGAGGAGAAAAAATTAATTCCTCATTAGGCTACTAGTGCTACAGCATTGTCTAAGATAACGAGTTTTGGTGCTCCGATGCTTAAAAGTAAGTTAGGCTCAGATCTACCCATTTACGTTTCATTTTTAGCCTGGATCAGAAGCAGGTTTCATGCAGATTTGGGCTGCAGGGGCATTCCACCTTGCTCAGCCTCTCAGATTGCCTGGTATTATCCACGGGCTGCAGATGTTACTCCATGTGTTAATCCCCCCTTCCCTCTTCTGCACTTCAGCTTCACCCTTACTGCAGTGGGGCTGCCAGCTCGGCCACCACTCACCCAAGGTTTCTCTTTGCCTCCCTGGAGGGGACAGCACTGACCTGGGACAGAAGCCAAGGCGCGGACCTAGGCTGACACAGTGTCAATGCGTTTTTCCTCCCTGATCATGCCTGCAGCAAGCGCAGGCTTGCAGGCTGGATGCAGAGCGCAGCGGTGAGACGAGGCCAGTGTATGCTGGGCTTCACTGGGGAGTTCCCCAGGGGAAAAGCATGGTGATGAGAGCCCAGAGAGTCACTGGTGCTGCAGCATGGGGGGAGGTTTCTGTAGAGGTCAGCAGCTGGGCAATGGCACTCTAGTGCCTTGGGCAGGGTTGCAGAGGGGCAGTGGTGGCAGAAAGGCAGCAAGGAACACAACCTCTAAAAAAAGGTTTTTCAATGAAAGGAGACACTAAGGAAAACTGTAAGATGGCTGAGACAAAGGCCTGCAAAAAAGATGAAGTGGTGTATTCAGGAGTTGGGGCGGGGAAATGATGAGCCATACAGTGTTTTGATGAATGCACTCCTTAAGGTAGAAACTGGAGGAGAAGGAGGTGGTGGTGGCTCATAAGCTTGAAGTGGTGAAGGGGTAAAGTAGACAGCTGACCATATGGGGCCAGAAGAAAGTACTGATGTGAAAGAGCTGTGGAGAGACCCTGACCAATGAGGTAAACCACTCCTCATAAGAGTCAGCACTTCATTGCTCTCCAGACAGGAAGGCCCTTTGTGGAGTCCCTGAAGACCATGAGGGTAACCCATAGAAAATCTGTAGACAAAGGGAGAAATTTGACCTAAAAGTTGTGAGCTCAGACTCTTCCTTTCTTTGAAAGGGAAATACAAGACAAATCAGCCCTAGGACATGTATTTTCAGAGAGAAAAAGCTGAGGCAGCAGCCATACACTTAGCAAATATCAGTGGCAGCCATGCGACCATGGGTGCGTACACCAAAACCAATCAGCCTCTTTATGGATAATTTCCAAATTACTCACATGTACTTCATGCATCTGGGGCCACAATGGATCTGTACTTATGCTTCCAGAAAAAGTACACATCCGTACGGTATTGTTACTAAGCGAAACTGATGACCCAGCCGTCTGACTGAATGAAACCCTTGGCTGTTGAATGAGATGTAGTTACAGTGCTGCCAGGTTGGCACATGAGTCTGAAAATTGGCTTAATGTTGTGTGGGGGGTTGTGAACTGGAGCTTACATAACTTGGAAAGTCACGACCACCTTCCCTCTTCTTGAGGACTCCAGAGAAAATTCTTTGAACAGGCCCTCCAGGTTTTATTTTCTTAGTCCTTTGGAGGACAGTGTCTGCTGCTATACCTCCTCTCTTTCCACAGAGAAAATCCACTCGATACTGGCCATAACTGCGGCTACAAATCTACTTCATAAACCCGCTGTCACTAGACAGGGCTTTTTTAAAAAGTAGCAGTAATCCATTTTCTGAGTGTTTAAGCTTGAGAGATTTTTGTGGTCAATGTGATCTTAGGGGAACTGATGTTTCCCGGATGTTATTTCTGGAATGCTGCAGCTGCGCTTTTAACTCTTAGTGGGCTGGAAGCACTTTATTTTCCTGTTCCTCACCGAGTAGCTTTCACATGGGACTTGATAACCAAGGTGCTGCAGAGCCCTCTGACTTAAAGATCCAGCAGAGCTCTTAAGCTCAGTGCTTAAGTTCTTAGTTGGATTAAGATAATGACTAATAAAACCTTGGAGAATCGTATCTTAGCTGCCCAAAGTTTCTCAGATAATAAACAGCAATTCAAGAAAGTGAAGATTTTTCGCTCAGCATCTGCCTTTTAACAAGACTTTGGAAGGTTCTGATGCACCAATGTATTCATGCATCCTGAAAATACCACAGGTTGGGGGGTCAGACCATAAACAGCTGTACCATAAATGTACTAGTAATTAGTCACCCTATGTTATCAGTTTATTTTCCTTTTTCCTAAAAGCTGCAGTTGTCCAGTCATCCAACAGGTCTTGGATCTCTCTTGAGTTTTCAGCTCACTGAACCAAAAGTGCTGGCATTTCTTTGCGTAAAAATGAATGTAATACTTTCTGTCCATTCTTGGTACCTGGGATGGAATCTTGTGACGAGCAGACTCCATTTGTAACACATTTCTCTAAGGCACTGTGCCTGGTCTTGCTTTTGGTAAGTTTCAAGTCATTACAGATCTACAGAAACTGGATGATTCCTTACCGAACCAGGAGACATCCTTATCATTTAATTGCATCTTGAACTCTTCCTTAAAAACCTGATGCAGGAATAGAAAAGTGAAATGTCAAAGCAAGGCTTGTAATTTAAAACAAAGCCAAGCACTCTCTCGTACCAGCTCCTCTTACAGCTCCTTCCTCTTAAGCAACACCAGTGTCCTAGAATTATTTCTTTCGCGTTTTGGTTAGCAAAAAAAGACAACCTTCTGTGAAAGGCTATTCTTTTAGGGCTTGTCAACAAATCATATGTTTAGAAAGTGAAGTTGAATTAAATTAAAGGAGTGAATTCCAAAATGAATTCAATTAATTGAATTAAACTGCCCTGTGGACTCTGTTAAACACAGCACTGCGGCTGCCGGTGCTTATTCCCTTTGGAAGAGTAAAAGCATCTATACGGGAGTTTAATTTAGTTTAACCAATCCACTTTAAAGACTAAACAGGATTAACTTTCCTGGGTGTCCTTACCTGTAGAAGCACACAGTCCTCTCAGACATTAGCCTGAACTTAAATAAAGTTGTGACATGTTTCCTGTAGTGACTGCCGGGCTAATTGGGTTGATAGTCTGCTGCTCTCTGAAGCTGGTGCAATTTCTGGCTCCCCCCAATAAGACTACTGTAGAAAGAGGGAGGAAAGGCGAGATTTGAACAAGGCTCAGTTGGGGTGCACAGCGTACTGGCTGGCAAGCGATGCCGGCTGACGCAGTGCCCCTCTTGGGCACCCTCAGCAGACACCTCAAAGAAGGAGGGCAAAGCGGACATCTCCTTCTTCTTACAAAGAAGCAGACAAGGAGATGGCCCTGTGTACGGCTCCTTTTATGAAAACCTTCCCCCAGTATCATGGCTTAGCTGTTTTCCCCCTTGTTTTTTTCAGAAGCCCCCCCTTTTTGAAGGCTTTTTAGCCTTCCTGTAATACGCATTTTGTTTGTCCCTTCAGGTAATCCTTGTTCTAACTGCTGATACGGGGGAAATAAGGTCAGTTGTAATAGTTCAGGAGTAGAAAGGAAGCAGGAGTTATTCCTAGGGAAGGATTTGCTGCAGAAGTGTGCTTCAGGGGAGAATTTGACAGGAGCAAGGAAGAAAGGGAGCAGATTTTAACCCTTGTATACAGAAAGGCTCATTCAAACAGATTTATTTTTTCCTTCCTTGTTGTGTACTATTTTTGCTTGAAGAAGACTCCCCTGTTGCGGGACAGCTCTTACGCTGTTCGGATCCTGCCGAGCCTCTTCCAACAGGGAGAAAGCCTGTTCTGCGGTTATGTATCAATGTTGCAAAATGTGAGCATTGCTGGGATTTTTTTGTCCTCACAAAGAGTAATGTTGAAAGCCATTCTACCTGCCTGTGGTAGAGCTCAGGATGAGGAGGAGCGTGCAGATTCCCTGAGCAGCCCGGAAAGAATGGAGGTTAAGCTGTAAAGGCCACTTCAGCCTTCCAAAAATGAGTTTCAGTAATCTGTGAGACATCACGGAAGAATGAAAGGGAGTTTCAAAATAGCCTCACTTTAAATAAAAACATACTTTGGCAATGCTATGTGAAATGAAAACTGACGTGCTTGACCATCGTATTGACATGTTCATCAAACCACCCGACAGACTGCAAATATCCAATGTGGACTCAGTGCCAAAAGCTGGAGCAGCCAACCAGATGTGGAGCAGGCTGCGGCTGAGCCTGTCTGCTCCCCCAGCAGGGACGGAGAGAAGCTGCTCGTTGGGGCTACAATCCATCAGTTCCACCCCAGACATCCCCAGCAGCAGAGACACCAGCGTCCCTTCTCCTTGTAAGATGTTTCAGGAGGGAGGTTTTCTCCTGTTGGGGACTCGGCTGATGGAAAGCCTGCTAGGGAGAGTGTCGTAGTGGGAGCACAGGGAATTTTAGGATGGGGAGTGGCGCTACAAAATATCAGTTCTCTGCAAGTATTTAATATCACAGAAAAGCGTGAAGCTGAGCATGTGTTTGCTGCATGGGAGCGTTCCAGCACATTCCTCGCTCAGATGTCTATACTTCAGGGAACTGGGCTCCTACTGAGATTTTGCACGATACCAATTCAAAATAGACTTCTGTAATAGCCACTTCAGACTTGTTTTAACTAATGAGTATTTGTGCCAATAAACTTGCTTACTAAGATATAGCCAGGAAGCAATAGCTCCAGTCCTGAGCAGCCTAAAAATCTGCTATGTATATATTTATACAATGTCTGCATGCAGGTGCCAAGACATAGCTCAGGGCTCACAAGTTCCACCAGCAAAGGAATAATAGACATGATTACTGTAAACGCACTGCAAGCAAACATGCTTAAAAACCTTCAGAGAAACGTTACAAAGGCCCCATTCTTCACAGTGTTTTCTAAATGTAGCAGATGTTGGGAACTACGCGCTGTGATGCAGATCACCAGGTATCCAAGACCCACAACGAATGTGCTATTAATCACTGGCTGCACTTGTTCAGCTCTGAGTAATGATGAAATGCTACAAGAAATACTTCAGTCACCCACGTACAGTAAAATAGAAGCTAATGTCAAAACAAAGGGACTGTCGAGAAGTCATTTCTTGAGAACACAGTGATATAACCTGCTTAATCCTTGGGCGGCTGATGGTGTGCAACGATGTCGTCTAGCTCTGCGAGCAGTGCGTAGCCCGAGCCAGAGCTCTGGGGAAGCTGCACCGTCAGCTGAGCAGTCAGACCCCTCCACCTGCCCCCGTTCTTAAAACCCACGAATCCATCAATCCAGTTTGCATGAGAGTTGAACTGTGGCAGGTCAGCGTCTTTCTTTGTAAATCGCCTAAGAGAAAATAGGGTTGGTTTGGAAAGTAAAGGGAACGCGAACAGGCTGAGGAGAAAGGAAAAAAAAAACCTCAAAGTGCTGATTTTGAGGGAAAAAGCAACCATTTTGAGCAAGAACAATTTTGTGATTGTTAAGAGAAGTGTAAATAGTGTTGTGTAAGTATCAGTAAGCACTGGAATAAGACTCTGGTGCTGAAACACACAGTCATATGAATATATTGTGTTCAACAAATCAGGAAAACCTATCTTACCACACACTTAAGGAGGGGGCAGTTTGACCCAAACAGTAAAAACTAAGTTGAAGGATTGCTGTTTGTGAACTGAAGACTCACTCCTGAGGCACTGAAGGGCGGCACGGGGGACTGTGACACATGGTTTTATAGCTAGAGAAACGGAGTGAGATTCAAGTTTGACTTCAGAAAGCCATACCGCTCTCACCAGCTCCCTGTGCGACACAGAGTGAGATATGTGCTCTCCTATGTCTCACTGTCTCACCCTTCCTGTCCGCTTACACTGAAAACTCTTCTGTGCAATCTGGATATTTCTGTGTAGTTTATATTAACCTCTTCCTTAACTTTATTTAGCTGCTGCTTGGAATCATTTGGTTTTGATTACTCTTCGAGTTGCATAATAACAGAAAATATCCCAATGGAAACAAAATGAGAGAGCTTTTTGGGCCACAGCTGCTGTTCTGCTTCGACCCTTTTCCAAGCACAGAAGCGCTTTGCCCCGTCTCGGACCAAAAGCAACCTTGCGCGCATTGCTGCACGCTCCCGTCATAAAACAGGATTTACTCCTCCTGTAGGCAGCAAGCCAAATCAAGAGCCAGCACAGGGACAGCGATGCTAATACATTTAATTGTAAACATAACATCGTTCTACGATGGGCCTCCGCACTGACGTCCTGGGACGGAGCCGACCTGGAGGGCAGGGAGCTCCCACACATGCTGCATCCCCCTCCCCACCACCGGCGACACACCGCTGCTTCTCCAGGATGGAAGAGCAAGCATGGGCTCTCCAGAGGAGCCGGATTTTACAGCTCACCCACTCCCAGAGCCAACTCGTCACCCGCAGGAAATGCTGTTCTGGGTAAATCAACCTCACCAGACTTTGAAGTCTGACTCTTGGTAATTCACGGAAGAATACAAGATTGCCCCAGCTCTGCAGACGGTGTGTGGTTGAGGTCCAGACGAAGGGAGCAAAAATCACTCTTTCAGAAAGCTGCCGGCTTGCCTGTTGCCTGTGGAAGCACAGGCTCAGCCCAGCTATGAAGGAACCCAACGTAATGGATGTATTTTCTTGCACTGTATTATATAGGAACAGCTGAGGGTGCAGATTTAAGAATGAAAAGCAGTGACGTCCTGCGGTACTGCGGTGCTCCTGCTGCACTCTGCTCTCTGCCAAAGAGCTCTCCCACACTATCACTGTTTGAAGGGTTACGGAAAAACATTTTAACGAGGAAATGCTACTCGTTCATACACAGTTTGTCTGCACATGGAGGTGGGGGCTGATCTTTTAAAATGGGTGGCTCACCTCCTGATTTGCAGTGGGAGTTAGATGCCAGATAACACACTTTTTCTCCCTGCACCCAAAGTGTCTTATCCACATCCTTTGTGTTTTAAAAAATCTGACCCTGGGCTCTAGTGTGCTATTTAGACTTACTTTGCAAAAGACAAAAATAGCACACAAGAGCTATTTCTGCCTTTTGCAAAGCAATTCTAGTATTTCTTAGCTTGAATCCTCAAGCACGTGTTCCCTTCTCTCCTTCCCCACTCCTTCCCCCCGCACAGGATCCACATTGTTGTTAACTCCGTGTTTTGCAACTGCATTTTTCTTCCTCTCAGATTATTTTTCTCATTTGTATGAAAAAAAAAAAATCCCTTTAACTGCTCTCCAGTCTTTCAGTCTCATCTCAGTGGGCATATTTGCATAAATGTTACTGCGGTGGTGCAGGAATCTTTACAAGGGAATTGACTTGCAGAGGCCAGGAGATTAGTTTCAAAATTTATAAAAGATTTTGCATTTCCTTGCAAATATGTCAACTATATCATTCACAAAGCAGCATTTTCAATAGAGGAAAAAGTTAAGCCAAGGAAAAAAAGTCTTTAGAATTCTTTTTCCCCCTTTGTATTGAAGGCATGCTGTATTAAAATAGATTAAAAATGAAAATATAGAGTTATGTACATTTGCGTATACTAAATATGTATATTTGCAGGGACTGCTCTAAGGTTCTGTCAAGTGAGTAGAATACCATCTTTGAAAAAATTGCAACTAAAATGCAAAATCTCAAGTATTGATCATAAAAAGTACATTAGACATTATAACAAACTTGTCAGGAAAAATTATACAAAATATAGACAACCCAGAGCTATAAAATTATAAGAAATACACCATCCCTATATTGCAAAATGAAAAATACTCTCCTCTTCCTCAGTTTTATATCCTGCTGTTCCCCCATAAATTATAAGTGGTAAAAGGTAGTGTCTGCAATGCCCCTAATTCATTATATCATCATATAATGCCCGGTAGGGAATATTCTCACACCTTCTTTGGTTGTCTTGTTCTGAGCACAGCATAATAAAGACTGTGAGGCGAGCTGTTTTCATTGCAGATTAAAGTCTAGCTTGGAGTTAGAGGAGGTCAGAACACCCCTTCTTTTTTCCTGTTGAAACTTCTCTGGGGAAACCTCTTTCAAAAAGACTGAAGGAAAAGGGAAATGGAGTTCTCTATAGCACTTTTTAAAACAGATTTTTTTTTGTTATGAAACGACAGTATTCAAACTTACATCCATTTTTAAAATGCATTACATCCATTTTTAAAATGCAAAACCAAAATGAAACATCTGTTTTGACTTAATGCCATTGAATTTTGGCATTTGGAAATTTAAAGATTTTGAGTTTTGCATTCCCATGCTTTTTAGAAAAACAGGCCCCTCCTTTTCCTCCCCCCACCCTGAAACCTCAAATCTGGAAAATATTTAAAGCAGCATGTAAATATTCTCTTTTTCCCCTGCTTCCCTCCCACCCCCATTTTCCTGCTGTTTTCTAACCATTTCCAGTTGTCAGGAAGATGTGCTAGTAAAGCAGAATGGGAAGAAAAATCATTATGTACAATAAACCCAAAAGAACATACAGGTGTTTGGGCTTGTGTGTCTGTGAGAAAGATCTTCTCTAATCTTCATATGTCCTCTAGAGATATAGATTTTGAAATAAAATGCTTCAAGCCATATGTTCACCTCTGCTGTGAGTGTTGGTCCAAACGCATCACTGGGCTGATTCTCTATAGCTAGAGCTGCACCGAGGAAGCATTAGTGCTGTCTGAGGGGACCATGCGGTGTGGTAACTACATCTGTAAAATAGGAACTATCCACTTTAAATAGGAATAGCAGTATTTCTCTTCCTTTGTAAAGCACTTTGAGATTCATGGAGGAAACAGAGCTGTAGAGCATGATTACATGACATGTTTGCTTTGCAATTACTGATGCTCACAGTACAGAGAGTTTTAGCACTCATAATAAGGTGCAAAGAAAGAAGGAGTGAAAAAGCATGGTTTTTTCTAAGTAGGGCTGTTTCTGAAGAGGTCTCATCACTGTTCCTCATACAGTCCTTGTTAACCTGTTGCCTTGCGTCTGAGAATGACTCCATTTGAAACTATGTGTTGGTTTGGGATGGCCCAAAGTCACTAGTAACCAGCAGTGGTCAACTGGAAAGTAATTGAGGCTTGAGATGTTCTACCTCCTCACTCCTTGCTCCTCACTTGAGTATGTTCACCCGAGTATTTTTTGCTTTCCCAAAAGGAAAGCACTGCTGGGTGTTGTAATGGACATGGTTGCGTGCGCAGATACGAAGGCATCAGCAGCCTTTGGGTGTTTCTGACACCACTGAATTACCAAGGCTCAGTGCACGGGGGTAGGAGCCAGAGCTGTTCCTCATGTCATGCCTGCTTCTGAAATGGTCTGACAGGACTTGTAAAATAAGAGTTTGTCAAAATTTATGAAGGGAGTACAGTAAAAGGTAACTTTTTCAATGACCATCTCATTCCATAAATGACTGATTACAGGTTTATGAGTAATTGCTTTTTTGTTTTTCTTAGTCTTCTGGTTATCTTCTTACTCTGTCTAAACCTGAACACCTCTTGCCAATTGCCTGTGCTGGTATCAGAGCTCAGAAGAGATGCTTTGTGCTGGATCTGGATGGACATTCACTCCCTGTTTCTCATTCTGCATCCCTAGCAAAGTCTGTTTTGAGTAACACTGAAGCTGGGAGCACTGGACCTCAATGGGGGTCATTGTGCTGTCTGAAGCTCTTGAAGGAAATTGCCACCATGTGTCCTTTGGCCAAAGAAACTGCCAATGTCTTCTTCCAGGAGAGAGCTCACTCGTTAGCAGCAAAACAGTAAATGTAAATGCGTTGCATTTCCTACTGAGCAAAGAGCTTGAAAAGTTAGTCTTTTACTTAGCTTCCTGGTCATTACTATGAGGGTCTTCATACTATCTATAACTAATTTTAGAACAGCAGAATGCCATGTGATCCCCTTGGAGGAGCATTTTAGTAGTAATACTCCTGGGCTCTTTGTTTGTCTTGAACTATACTCAGGTATATTCATCATGCATTTTGCTTCAAATAAAAAAATATTCTTCTGCATTGCATATTCTTTTAGTATTGAACTTTTCTTGATTAAGCTAGCAGGAGCAGGGGAGGATGAGCAGAGGTAGTGCAGACTGTAGTTTTCCTTCCTCCCGTGGGATGGTTGTTTTTCTTTCAGTATAGCTGAGATAATCCCGACTTTGGCTCCAGCCTGTGCTAGCAGCCAACAGGCACAGAAGAACAACCTGGTACCTAGTGACTGGTGGACTGCAGAGAGGCATTAATCACGTTTTCTTTCTTTTTCATGGGTCCACGGGGCTGATAGCAAGGAAAATACGTGACATGGCTTACTGTGATAGCCTAAGCTCCTTACCAGTAGGTTCTGTTTGTTTGCTTTACTATTATGTAGACTTCATGGTTAGTTTCCACTGGAGGGTGTTTAGAAGTTAATTGTTTTTTATTCAAAGCAACTTTATTGTGCCGTGACAGCCATTCATACACTGTCTAAGATGGACTAGTATATTAATGGATATCCTGTTCCAGGGAAGTTTGTGTTTTACGGTTCAATTCAATGAGTCAAGCTTCAATCCACTGTTGCATGAGTATTCATAATGGTATGGGCTGCAAATGCACACAAAGGAAAGCATCCACCCTAACGGCAGTTGAGTATGTAATACTGTGGAAATGGCCAGTTTTCTCTGCAAGTTAGTGGGAGGTACGAGTGACTTTTATTGGCTGTAACTCTCCTTTGAAAGTTAAAATGCTACCTGATGCTGGTTGACACCAGCATCTAAACCAATCAGTGTCAATCTACTTTGCCTGTAATAGTTCTGAAATACAGGGTTTTTTCCAAAAATAACAATTAGATTCAAACCACTTTTTGCCCTCTGTCCACTGGAGTCAACGCCGTTCCAGAGAGAGAAACTGAGGTCAGGATTTTGCCCACAGTCATGATCTACCTTAAAATGTCACTTACTGCTCCTGGTGACTGTCAGTAAAGGCTGCCATTGAAATAGCTCTATATTTAATAAGGCTTGCTACAGTAGACAAGGAAAAACTATTCCAGAAAGAGTGGTTAAAACATGCTCCTGGGGGTTTTATGGTTGCATGGTGTAATCCAGCCCTTGGCAAATCTGTTGTCCTACCAGTATTTTTCCACTTGGCAGGTTTTATATAGATCTGTTCCAGCTCTGAACAGAGGTGAACAAAGACTGAAAATACTATATTGCACGTATATCTCTAAATCTGAAAAGGTAATTCTGCTGGATTAATAGCCTGATGTAGAAAAAGGTAGAGCATTTTTCTGTAAAGTTCTAGCTGATGGTGAAACAAATGTAGTAGAATGAGTCTGTGGAGATTGAAGTTTTTTAAAGCCCATTATAGTTGACAGAAATCGCAAAAAATCATAGATGGCAAATTTTGGACTTACATAATAAGCATCTCCAAAATCTTGCTACAGCCAGATACACACCATTTGTGGAAATGCACAGACTGATGCATGGTATACAGGCCATGGTATATGTGTTCAATTCACCAAGAATTGTGTATACCAATCTTCACAGCATTTGAGTGTCTGCTTTGCAAAAGTCAGAAGGAGGTATTGAGGATATGGAGAGCCTGTACTTTCTATCCACAAGGCTTTTTAAGGTTGAGTCCTTGGAAATCTTGAAAAGCTGAGGCTTGGAATCTCAGGTATGCCTTTTTTGTGCCACTGGTGAGTTTGAAAATACTAGCTTCCCGACTGTGCAAGCAGCTGTTTTGGTGTTTTTTTTTAATTTTCCTCATTGCACATTAAACTTTGTGTGTGCATTAAAATTGCGTGAACTGACTTGTTCCTAATCAAATATTCAACCTACTTTTTAAAAATAAAAATAAAACCCCACGGTGTAATTCTAGATAATTTTAAATAGTTTGTGAAGCTTGTAGCAAATAGCTGCTCAACCACTATTGCAATGAAGAGACTAAAAATTGAATTGTCATTAAAATAATCAACAACTTTAAATGAACCTGTTGAATACCTTTATTTCAATATACCAACTTTTAAGACATAAAGTATCTATCTAACATACATTCATAAGTTTGCTTTACTGTCATTATTCTCTTTGTGTCAGTGACCAAATGGAACTGCTCCTCGTGGTAAAATCAGGCAGTCCTACAGGGGCTTGTAGGAGCCTGTAGGATGAGAGTCGTAAATTTGAGGTGTTATATTTTGTTTCAGTGACAGCTGAGTGAATAAATTGTAACAACTTAGTTAATTTGCTTGGCTTGTAAGCATGAACCTAGATATTTCAGAGTTCTTGATTACTAATAGTTACTGTAAGTTTTGGAGGAGGTGGATGGTCTATAAAAAAGCAAGAAGAATTGCAGCTGGTGGTGAGACCTTGGCGTGCAAATAGCAATAACCACAACCATGCTAGAAATGTGTTTAGAAATTTTCAGGTGTTTATTAACATTTCATAAATTCCTGGTACTGGGGTGTATCTGTTCTATTATCAGTATCGATCCTGACTCTACAGTGCAGTGATCACTGGTTAACTATGTGCCATTAATAACTCCATCAGCCACTTCAATACTGATTTGCTTCAAACTGTGAAAGCTGACTAGCTTTTCCCTGTGACGTGATGCCCTTGTTCCTGATCAGCAAATGGTTTAGTATGGTTTGCACTTGATTGAAAAGGCAAAATATTTGATCCTTTACCCTGTGTAGTACTTCTCATATCCATTTTAAATTCATTGTATGCAGTAATTACTTAAATTTATGATCAGAACCTGATCACTCTCAGATAAAAGAAAAAGGGAGAAGAAGACACCAAAACTAACTTTCTCCACGTATGGCTCCATTTTCCACTACTCACAAGGGAAAAGTGCTCAGTAATTAACAGTGCAGCAGATAATCAAAATGAGAAACAAACTGAACGATAGATTTTCTCAGGAATTAAAAGAATCCTCACAGATTATTAGTGAGATTTCACAAGTGAACATTGACTTAAAATATCCTTGCACTAATTCTTTAAACGCCCTGTGAACTCATTATTGGTGCTTTCTAGAATATACAGGGTACCAGAGAATAAAATCACTTTTGAAAGCGATTTGTGGAGTTTCGTGAATGTCAGTGATGAAGATCTTCGTTGTTCCTGTGTTCACTCAAAAAATTTTACATCAGCAATACTTGAATAGGAGCAACACAGGAAATTAATAAAACCCCATGAAAACCTTTTCAGGTTATATTACTTAAGCTGTGAATCAGATGAGGAACTTGTCTAAACAGATTAATTTCAACAGTACATAGCTTGTGTAAAGTCATTACGATGTACACATACCTTACCACAGCCAAAGCCCTTTTGTTCTTTGAAAGGCTCTATTAGAGGTGAAAATCTGTAGAGACAAGTTGCTAAGCAGCCCCTCAGCACCCGGGATATTGCAAACACCCGTGACTGCTGTCACCGACCTTTGAGTGCCACGCGTGTCCTCGCTGGCCAGCAAAAGGCATAGCCTCTTCTCAAAACATCCCATCTGAAAGGAGAAAGTGCTCGCTTGCTGCTTCTTTTGATGGAGATTTGGATGATTCAAACTCCAGACATTTGAAGAAAACAAAAATGTTTGAATGCCTTACGAATGAGTCACAACGCAATTTTGGATCTGTCTGTTGGCGTGACAAAGTATCCATTGTAGAGAAAGGATTTCCTGATCTTGAAAATGCTACTGAACTATTGGCTTATAAGAGTAAACTTTTTGCAAAATCTCTGCCATTAAAAAATGTCTTTTTAAGCTTTCCATTCGAGACATGGCTTGTTTTTCTGTCAAGCACTCCCAGGAGTATTTACCCTGCATTTTCACTGCTCTAAGTGTCTATTGTCAGGAAAGCTTGGAAAGGAGAATGCAGCAACAAGTAACTTTTCATAGAGGGCAGGCAGAAAGATTTGGAATTTGCTACCTGGAGACCATTACTCTAACCCTCTTTGATTTCTGACTTAAAACAGCACATTTCTTTTCAAATAGGTCTTATTTTTATGATGGTCTACATTGCCCAGCTTAAAAAAAAAAATAACCAAAAGGAAAACCATGTAGAATAATACCTATTAATAAATGAAATGTGAAAGTAGCAAAAGAAAACAAAATTAGTAAAAGAAAGCAACACTAACCAAGTAACCAGAGCAAAAATTAATGAAATGTTGTTCATGTTTTTTAGGATAAACAGAAAAAAGCCAGGGATCTTGTTGTTCCTTCTCTTAAAATTGCCCAGAGGCTGCATAGTGTGTCATGCTCTGATTTTGCACTCTATTTTTACACTTAAGCACATCTATGCATGTATGCATGCATGCATTTTAATTCTAACATTCAGAAGTATGGTATGTTCAAAACATTAGCACTGGATAGTTTTAAAAATGTCATTCTTGTTACCTGTTGTTCATTCTCAAGATAGGATATGGGAAAACCAAGAAAATAATTCTACTGTGCCAGGAAACACTTCGCCAGTATTTTTATTTAGTGACAGGCTGGCCAGTCCTCTCCTGAGATACCTGAGAGAGGTTTTCTGTTTGTCTTCTCCACCAGTGTCTACTCAAATGAAAACTGCTGTATACCTCACCCCCTAGTTTTCTGCTTTAAAAGCCAGTCAATGTGCAATGTGTGCATAACATTTTAAACATTAGCTGAACTTCATTTCTGTGAAGTGATTAGTTGAAACACACGCTGTTATGTTTTTTCTTTATACCTTTATGCTACTTAATAACACATTTGCAGTTTTTAAAAATTCTAACACCTGCCTTTATACATATAACATCAAATAATTATCCGATTTACTTATGACACAGAAAATCAGTCTTGTGAGGTCCAAACTTGGACTTCAGGGAAACTGGAGTTGGCCACAGAAATTTTCTACCTCATTGCAAGAGCTGAGACGACTGAACACTGCTTCTTGAGTAAAAAAGTACTGAGCAGTACGTGAACCTTACAAGGTCACTACCGACAGTCATGGTTACTACCTATATACATGCTGTATCTAAGTGTTTCCTAGTTTGGACTGATTTCCAGATTCTAGACTATGGGAAAAATAGCTTTGAGAGATCCATGGCTTAATGTATATTTTTGATTCAATGAGTATCTTCATAGACTACTTTTTCAAATATATAGGACACAGCGATCAAGTCAGGATATGTTTATTTTAGCTCACGCTTTTAGTTGTAAAAAGTCTGTGCCACAAACTTAGAAATTTTAATAAGGACAATGTTGTCATTTCATTGCAAAATTAATTGGTGAGGCAAGAAAGAAGGGGAGAGATGTTTGTGCCTGACACAAATTCAGTATATATTACATCCATCCATGAAAAGAGTTCAAATATTGTTACCTTCCTTTCCTACATCAAAGGAAGAATATTCAAGGCAAAGCCATGACATGTAAGGTTTTCTTTAAAGCAATAAAAACACAATATAAAAGTATGTCATCTTTTCCTCCCAAGGATAATTCTGAGTGTCTTAAGGGTGTAGAGGAGCCATAGTAATCTTCAGAAAGGGAAAAGAAATGTGGCTTTTATCCAGGCTCAGTGATACTCTAAACCTAAAGCAACCTTGCATTTATTTCATCTTGTCCCAACAATACTGGTGGGCATGGACTGGCTCATGGGCACCGCTGGACACTCTCAGCACCGAGCACATGCTAGCCCCGGGAAGGTTTGTTGAGGACTATCTCAACCTCAGTCTTCTTCACCTGCAAAGACATGATCTCACTCACATGTCAAGGCGAGGGCGAATAAACTGATGTCAGCATCGAATAAAGCCAAACCCAGGAAGAACATGTGTGTGGTATGCCAGATATACGTTGTGGACC
>VYXH01002847.1:195973-211496 GCA_013397275.1 Burhinus bistriatus | reverse complement strand
AGGGATGGGGCATCCACCACTTCCCTGGGCAACCTGTTCCAGTGCCTCACCACCTTCAGAGTAAAGAATTTCTTCATAATGCCTAATCTAAATCTACACTCCTTCAGTTTAAAACCCTTATCCCTCATCCTATCGCTACACTCCCTGACAAAGAGTCACTCTCCATGTTTTCTGTAGGACCTCTTTAAGTACTGGAAGGTCGCTATCAGGTCTCCCCAGAGCCTTCTCTTCTCCAGGCTGAACAACCCCACTCTTTCAACCTGTCCTCATAGCAGAGGTGCTCCAGCCCTCTGATCACCTTTGTGGCCCTCCTCTGGCCTTGCTCCAAGAGGTCCATGTCCTTCTTANTCAACCTGTCCTCATAGCAGAGGTTCTCCAGCCCTCTGATCACCTTTGTGGCCCTCCTCTGGCCTTGCTCCAAGAGGTCCATGTCCTTCTTATATTGGGGACCCCAGAGCTCGATGCAGTACTCCAGGTGGGGTGTCACAAGAGACAAATAGAGGGGCAGAATCACCTCCCTCCACCTGCTGGTCATGCTTCTTTTGACGCAGCCCAGAATGTGGTTGGGTTTCTGGGCTGCGAGCACACGTTGCCGGCTTATGTTGAGCTTCTCGTCAACCAACATCCCCAAGTCCTTCTCCTCAGGGCTGCTCTCAATTCATTCTCTGCCCAGCCTGTACTTCATTGAACAAAAGGATACTGACAGAGCTAGAAAGCCGTCAGATGGTGACATGTTCACTCCCAGCAGATGCTGGTAGCTGTGCCCCAGTGGGCAGGTTTTCCATGTAGTTCACCACCTTCGGCAACCGTGCCACTTCTAACTGACCTGAGAAAGATCCGCTTACATTCCTCACATTTCCCAATGGCTCTCACACTCTGGTATTCTATGATAAACTGTTGAAATCAGCAGGGAATCTTGATCACACAGAGTTTGTTGTAACCATGTGTGGATTGATGCTAGGGAAATGGTTCACGCAGCGAGCGCAGATCTCAGCGCAGATTCCAGCTGTTGAGGGTGCAGCTATGAGATTATCCTTAGCTGTGTAAAATACACCACGGTATAGGTTTTCTGCATTTCAAAGATGAAATGCCAAATTCGAAAGATACCCTATTTGAGCAGCTTAACGAGTGGCAAGGAGGGAGCCTGCAGGTTTGTGGCTGGTGCCTCGCAGGGCACCATGGAGGACCCCCACAGCAGGCGTATCTCTCACTTTGCTGAGCAACCCCCCACATGCACTAAGACTACACCAGCGGCTTTTTGTTCAATGCACGTTGTTCAGGTATAGCATTACCAAACAACTTGCACAGTGTTTTGTGCCTGGAGAAGTCAGAACAACAGAATTAACTATGGGGCAAGCGCTATGCACAGCTTGTGTTTCCTGGCGGTATTTATGTTGGCAATGCTCTTTGGAAGCCAGCATGTTTTAGTCAGAGTGTTTACCCTTCCACACATAAAAGAAGTAGACATTAGATTTGTCTTCAATGAAGGTGGAATATTCTATTTCATACTCTGTTTTTTTAAACAGCATTTTCCTTGTTTATTTTTTTCTTTCCCATTTGTTTTAGCTATGTCCCTTTACTGCATTTTTCCTGATCTTTTATTTCGTATATTCTTTTCCACTGCATACTTTCACTAAAGCTTTATTTACTTTTGCATATTTCAGTTTGCTCTCCTTTGCTTGGTCATAGCATTTTGCTGTTGCCAGTCCTTACAATTTTTGGACAAAGTTAGCTGTATCTTTTGTTCACATAAAGGCTGTCTGCCTCTATTTTATTTTTGATTCAGTTGTACATAATTAGAGAACTGTAGGCTTCAACAGAGGAATATTGGAAATCAGTGAACTGCTATAATTTGAAATTAATGTAGTTATTGTAATTTGTTTTTCTTACTATTTGTCATTTACATCTGTTTGTTATTCTAATGACAAAACTGTGTCTATCATTTCTTTTTAGGCTGATTGATAATTACTGAAGCAGCAGTAAAAAGAGACTGGAGCTGTTGTCAGTAGGTCTTTCAAATTCAGAACTACAATGAAAACACTTCCCCCGTTTCTTAAATTTTTATTCTTCTATTGATGAACAGAGGGTAACTGACATACTCAGGGCTTTTCTCTGTTCAGAATACTTGAAATACACGATTTTACAGTGCTCTGTTGACAAACCTGAACCTGACATTCACCTTTTTTCTAGGGCTCCAGGCACCTTCCTTTCTAGATGGCAATATTATCCTGATATGTTCAGACTGTCTCCTGAGATAGATGAATGAGCATCTTCCATCCTTTAAAAATAGTTTCCATCCTGTAGTAATTTCACATTCCTGAGCTGACTACCAGATATTAGAGTATTCCAGTGACAATAAAATAGAAATGCTCCTAATGAACATGCTGCAATGAATGGTTGTATTTCCATAGTAATTCTTACAAAATAATAGGCTTCTGGGCCTTAGAATTGCTCCTGTGATACGAGCTCTATTCCATATCCCTTGGGGTTTCGTTAATCAAGACATTCAGTGCTGCATATTATATAAGGCACTCAAAGACTTCTTTTTTTTGCTCAAGAGAGAAAATAGTATTTTCACCGTGTCACTGTTGAAGAAATAATTTGAAAGCATTTATAGCCGAGTTCTTCAAACTGATTATACTAAGAAGTTGTATATAAGATGTTATGGAAAACAAACATACAGGAGACATTGCTGAACCACACTATCACTGTCTTTCTGTAAAATGGCTGAAAATCCCAAAACAGTATAAGGAAGGTATAAAATTTTGAATTCTGCAAGTGTCCTGTTCACCATTGAGCTGTGTCATAGGGGTAAGTTTTCAAAGGTGCTGAGTGGGCTTTCACGTTCCAACCAGTGCTGTTGGGTACAGCGCCGTGTCCCCGTGACTCATGCGTACTGCTCCCTGCTCCACCTTTTGTCTCCTACATCAGTTGGGTTGGTCCCAAGTGATGCTCATTGGTTTGGTAATCTTTGTTCATAAATATTTTCTTTCTCTTTGCCGTTATTCAGCAGTGTTATGACAGAAAACACTGACTGGTTTTGCCTGAACACCCCCTGTTCCTTGTGTATTAGGAAGTTTATTAGCAGCAGTGAGTCAGGGAAATGATTGTTTAAGTACTGACACAATCACAGCAGTTTATTTTGGAAATAAATCGCTGAGAAGGAGGTTGTAAGGAAAATGTTCGCTGATGCCGCATATAGCTCCTACAAAACCTGACCTTGTAGTTCCTACAAAACCTGACCTTTCCTTTTGTTCTATAGCAACCTTTTGAAGTCAGCTTGCATTATCTGGTGGCAAATTCCAAACTCAAGAAATCATACATAAAAGGCGAATAAATTTGGGTTGTTGCCCTAATTTCTGCCAGGAGTCTGCACAATATTTCCCACGAAGCGGACACTTTATAGAAGAATGAAGTGCATGCTTCCCTCCCTCCAACAGCTCTGCCAAACTGCCACTGCCCATGGCATGAAGACTGAGTGGGCAGCCGTACGGTCTGCACTGCCCATCCTGATGGGGAAACAAAACAAAATAGAACATTGCAGAGAGTGAGGGGAAGGGTAGATGAAGCCACATGGAAGTTTTTAAAGTAAATTATTGAGCAATATAGGGTGAGCTAAAGTACTGCTTAATGCCTCAGAGTGAACCACTTCTAATTCCTAAGTATTGCATCTTTTTCTTGACCTTGAGGGACCACAGAATGCTCTTAAGCATGATTTCCAAGCCTTTATTAATCAAGGGAAAAGAAACTGTGTTCCTTGGACTGTGTCCTTTGCTGCAATGTACTTAGGCTAAATGATGCATCGAGTTTACAAGGAGCATTTTGACAGTCCAAACAGATGCATTAATCATTCTGTATTAACTCAGTTACTAGGGGAGTGGGAAAATGTGCTATCTATTCTTATGGTATGGGAAAATATGCCTACGCACTTTCCACATGATACAAGAAGAATCATGGACTTCATTTTCCATGGCACTCTTCCAAAGCGCTGAATGAATTTGATTTGGAAAAATCACTGCAAGGTTTACAAAGATGTGGTCCAGGTGGGTCACCTGAAGCTTCTGATTCTTAAATCCATAATGTGATGAGGATTCCTCCTCTGAGTGTTTCTCTCCAGATTATAAAGGGATCTTGGTTTAGCCAAATCCCTGAGAAAATAGATTTCTGAAACTGATTCCTACAGCCACCTGTGAGAATCAGATGCTGTGGCACAGAACATGAAGTGCAGCTGCTCTGATTGTTAGTTTAGTCTGGGCTCCTGTAGAGGATCTATGACCACCTCGTGTCCATTTCACCGTGTGCAGAATGGAGAGGTTTTACAACCATTTGACTAGCCTGGGGAATCTATCACCATAACTTCAAGGGATATGACTGAGGTGGGATTTAACTATACCCAGTAAGGCTTGATTTTGCCTTGGTCCTGTTCATGTTTATGTGAACAAGAGTTTGACCTTGTAACAGTTCATGGGAAAGACAACAGGGCAGTTTAAATCTATCGAGGTAGAGTCTAAATAGCTGCAAAGTTGCCCATTAATTAAAGATACTTCTGCTTGCGATCCCAGGCAGCCAACATGGCTGCTAATCTCAGTTTTGCTGCAGAGTTGTAACGTACATGATATCATCTGGAGCACCACATCAGGTGTATATTCACTGAAGTGATAAAAATACTGCACTATAGAATGTACCTTTATGAATGCGTGTTTAAAATTTGCTGATGAGGGAGTGAGGGAGTCATTTACCTGCTGCTTTACTCCAGAGATCTGTGCAAAGACACATATATCTGAAACAGCCTGAGTTGTAGCATTGATTTAATACTAAAATGGCTAATGTGTACAAAAACAAAGCTGTTTTATTTTTTTGTCTCTGCTCAAAATGAAGCCTAGAAACCTGTTGCATGCTTCGGCTCACAGTATTCTAGTTAAACTGTCACTGTGAAACGTATTTTTCAGATCTGAGAACATAAAGGGAGCTGTAAAACATACTAGAAGATGATTTTATGTAACCTTGGTGTGTTTCCTCATGCAGAACATGGCTGTTCATCTTTATCAGCCGTGCTACTGAAGACCTCATTGACATTGGTCTAATTTGAAAAACAAAAGCCCAAAACTTGAGAACTTGTTATGCTGACCCTTTCTGAAACTCAGGTAAGTAAGGCTGAGATTTAAATCATCCATGAGCTTAAGGCAGAATGGGCTGCACAATTTTGATTTATGTCTGACGACTTTAGGGACCATGTTGTAGTTTGGAGCTTTGACCTGCTCAGGATTTTGCACTGTAATATATTCACAGGTGTACAGAGCCAGCATTAGTAATGCATTTTCTACCCACCTACTATAGCTAAATGATCTAAAATCCTGTTTATATTAGTGAACTCTGTGTAGTGTTTTGCCATTTTGTGGTAATCAGCAGCAAATCCAGGCCTGCCTTCAACAGCCTCTGCTCCTACATTGCACTTCCACAGTATTTCCCACAGGCAGCAGCCCAGCCTTTCACCTGGTACCAGTGGACGTGATTCTTTTTGTGACATCCGTCGAGGTTTGGGCCTGACGGGGAGATCTCTTAAGTTTTCATACAATCACGCTTTACTTAACAGATGAACAAACAGGGAAACCCATAAATTAATGCCCTTTTCTCAGATTCTGTGTATGTTTAATAATAATAACAAACCATAAACAAGCACAGTAGTACCTTTTCATTTATACTCTATCAGGAAAAAAAAGTGTATCTAAGTGTATTATCCAGCATAATACAGGATTTTCATAGCTTTCACAGTGTTCTTGTGGGAACTGATCTATATTTCTGCTCTTATCGGCTAAGGCTGAACTTGGCAACACTGTGAATGGGAAAGAGAAGACTCACCACATCTTCACAGTGAAGGCACAGTGATCCAAGCAGTGACGATGGGAGGCGAGGGAAAGAGATAACTAAAGTTCACTTAGTCTCCCTTCACCGTCTTCAGAAAATCCACACAAGGCAAAGTAAAATCTAAGCACAACCCCTGGAAAGGGCTTTGCCAAAACATTTTTATCTTTCAATCACCTACTTTTCTACAAAGGAAATACAACAGCACTTCCATCCAGTTAAATTTTTGTAAGCACCAAAGAATTCCTATTCTTTCAGGTTTGTTGCTGATAACTGCTGTGGAAATAGAAAGCAATAGTATTTAGAACGGGTCAAAAATAATATCACTTCTGCAGCTGAATTCAGTATTTTGTTTTGTTTGTATTGGGCCCCAAACCGCCATCGAAAAAATGAAACTTCCCATAATATTTGATTTATACTTTATCTGAGTGTTCCCCCTTGGATAAGACTGAAATATTTGGGTTTAACTCAGTCATATAGAAGGCTGAAATTAATATTTTGATAACACATTTCACACAGAAAAAATGTGGAAAAATGAATACATCCCTGTGAAATGTTTCCTGTAATCCTCTCAGCCACATGGATAAACAGGTCATTTAACAATTTTGACTGCACCTCACTGTCACGACAGAAATAAAAATATTAAAAGAAAATGAGTCATCCATAAGCTAAGATATTTTTTTAAAAAGAAAGCCTACTATATGAAGGACTCATTGCCTTTGGCCTACCAATTTCTCTGATGAACAAAACGAATCTTAGCCATCTGTTTTCAGTTATCTGGCACAAGCACGTATTTCTTGTAGTTTAATCTTTGATTAAGCTGCGAAGGGAAATGAATAATTTAATTGAATTGCATTTCTATTTGGAAGATTTATTTGCAGGATTAGAAGCTGTCTACCCTCCCAGGTCACAAGCGTAGATGAACCCTGTGTCCTCAATCTACTTCTCTGTGGACATCTGCCTGCATCATGAAGGATGCACATAATCTGATACCACTGACGGCATTACACCAGAAGAAGGATCAGGGCTGGAAAAGCTTAGAGAGCAAAATGTACTCAGAGCTGCATGGGATACTCAAAGATAACTTGCTTGCTTGTAGTTCAGTCTGGCTCTAGCCGAGCACAACGAGTTCTCTGTTTCAAGCTCACTAAATTTTTCGCTAAGCTGAAGAAGAAAATTTCCTGTTACTTTTTCCTTGTAACCTTTCTAAAGCTGCTGGAAGAGTGCAGAGTTGTCTCAGATAACCACGTACACATGAGAAATTCTGGGCATGCCAAAATCCCTCTACTATAGGAAATTATTTGAGATTTCTCTAGAGATAACACTGATAATTTAAAATGTAGTTGGATTTACTCACTATTGCTGCAAGGTAATTGAAAATGGTCTCTAGACCATGGATAAACCTTTGGGCATTACAGCTTTTTCTTCTTCATAGCACATGCCGGAAGAATTTCTCTGGAAATACTCCAGATCACTCAAACGCATGTCATTTCCTCAGCTTCTAGGGCAAGAACAGCAGAAAATTGTTTTAATCTTTCCAGGTAACATAGTTATGCAACTTCAGATTTTATGAACTCGCATTCCTTCCAGCTGAAAGTACAATTTAATTAAACTTGGGAGAGAGCTGATAACATTAATCAAGGGTACATGAAAATGACTCATTTCTCTCTGTTTCTCGAGCGATAACTCGGACGAACAGATGAAGAATGCCATCTACAGTTAAGGTCAGGAATCTCGGTCTCTCCCCGGGTACCTGATTTGGGTTTCTACCTTGTGACCAGAATACGAATGAAGAGTTGCTAAATCCCAGCAACTGCATCATACTGAGCAAGGTAATTAATTGCTGAAGCTGGATGATATTGCCATAAATCAAATTAAAAAGCTTTAGAAAGTGATTGCCCTGTAGGCATGGGCATTCAACTCATTTCTTCCTTCAAGAGCATATGTAACTTCTTCTGTGAGCACATACAATATTTTTAAAAACACAGTACTCAATGTGCTGGGGTCCAGACTGTCTACGTGGAAATTTACAGCAAGAATGGTGAGAAGCTGAAAAACCAAGAGGTGCTTTACGGACTTTTCCATCATTATGCCATGATGCAGTGAAAGAGAGTTAGGAGGAATGCTACTTAAGCTGAATGCAGTATGCTAGAAAAGGAGGATCTTCTTTTCTAGCCAAAGAATTATTAGACTACGCAAAGTGTCTTAATAGAAAGCATTCACTACTTTGAGATACTTTGCAATAGTCACAATAGCTGAACGCACAGTTTTGAGTGTTGATCAGGCTGTTGGAGTTAGAAGAAGAAACGCCAGAGCTAAATGAAATCTAAAGCGAAGTATTTTACTCATCTCTCTTGCCTGTTACACGAAGAGCTCCTGGTAGGACAGCAGCCCTGCTGGCTCTTTCAATTTAATTACCCAAGCGTAGTGGGTGTGATTCAGTTGTTCGGATACCCTTCTGACACTGTCCAGCTCCTAGCCCTCTGTGACTCTGCTTTGCTTTCCAGGCAGAATGATGCATACACTGCTTCAAAAAGATGGGTCACACAAAGAGTATCCAAGACTGTGCTCTGGGCAAATGAACACAGTGTCTGAAGTTTCAGTCTGTAGGATAGTTTCCAACTTTTGACAGCAAAACACTTCTGAGCAGAGTTTGCACAAAAACCAGTCCCTTAAATTCTAAAGCTGACCAAGCTATGAAGTCTGTAGTCATTATTAAGGTGACTGAACTTGTGTTATACACTAGCACCAGGTTGATGCTGTCTTTTGGAAACAGCCAAGGTTAATGAAATTGCGATTTTACTCTCCATTTGGGTTATAACTTCGATTTTAGTTTAACTGTTGGTAACTTGGAACCCTTCTCCCAATCGCGTAGAGAACTGTGCCTTCGCAACAGCCTCCGGCTGAGGCTCGAAATGCTGCCCTCCAGGCCTGCCGTGATGGACCACTGTCCACCAAAGACCATCCCTGCCTGGGGCTGAGTGACACACTGAGGTCCAGGCTCCTAATCATGACTCAGACATTGACTCCTGGCCTTGGGTGGAGCAACCTGACTTACTTCCCTCTCTGTAAAACAGAGAGATAAAGCCTGCTTTGAGAACATTGTGAAGTTTCAGGTTTATAAAGGGATATGCGTAAGGACTAGGAAATGTAATGTAGTGATTTTATAGGCTTCCCCATAGCCCATAAAAATCTTTAAAGGTAAATCTGTCCCAAATAATAAAAGCAAGACATAATGCAAAAAGAATAAAAAGAAATAATAGTGATTCTGGGGGTCATCGATACTTCTTTTTGTGACAAGGCTTTCACTGACTGGGTGTTGAACAGCACTTTACCAATGGTTTCATGGCTGTGCATCAGGGAGCCGGCGCAGAGAGCTGCCTTCCTGTTTTGCTTTGAAAGGTTGGCTTTTTGTAATTTGGGTGTTGCTAAACCAACTCTTTTCTTCTACGGATCTTTATATGATAACTCAGCAAAGACCGCATGCCAATTGTATGGTAGGCAGCACTCAGTCTTATCAAGAGTATTGCGAAAGTTGTGACTTTTTTCTTTTCTTTAAAACTTCATTTTCTGGAGTCTTGACATTCCATCTCTTGCTCTCTTTCTTTTACTACAACAGAAAAGCTTAGATGTCTCTAGGGAAAAGCTGAAAATAATACCAACAGTTTCAAGATCAAGGGCAAACAGAGCCCAAGATGTGTTTTATATTTTGACAGCAAAATGCTCCTGAGCAGAGCCTGGACAAACCACAATCCCTCAAATTGTAGTGCTGATTTGACTATTGATTCCACAGGGAAATTGGGAAAAGCCTTGTGTTTGCCTGTGCTCCCTGCACAGCCCAAGGGAAGAGGATGGGGCGAGAGGTGAGGCTGCCTGAATACAAAGAGGGGAGGAAATAAGCTTACGTTGGGAACTGTGGGCACCTCTTGCTGGCTGGTATCAGCTAGCAGGTATGTGTATTTGTGGCCTGCCAAGCTGGAGTCGGATGGACAGCTCTGTCTGTCCTTCCCTTATGTTTTTTTCTCATAATACCTTACATCGGTTGCATGTAAGGTCAAGCCCCTTGTGTTTAGAATTTCATTTAAGTTGTCAGGAGCTGTGGTAGAGGCTTGGACTGTAAGAATTACTCTGCAGCAGGCCAAGATGTTCCCCTAAACTCGTCTGGCTCCTGTTTCCTTTAGTGTGAGAATCAAGAAGAGAAAAGGTAACAGCAGCTGCGTACCCAGTACTTCCCCTGCAAAACTGCGGCTGCTGGTTTGTCTGCGACCTTGCCCCCTCATAGGCAAGGTCATTTCCTTCCTCAAAGGGCCAGCCATGCTAACGCCTGCTTGCATGAGAGGGGCTTCAGGAGGGAGCTGTGTGCTGCGGCATGCGGCAGTCTGTTGAGTGGGTGTGTGGGGCGCTTCTTGGAAGCTGGAGGAGCTGAGCGTTTCCTACCACGCTGCCAGCGTGGCTATACCTGTGTTATCTTGATAAGAACTGAGTCATATTTTAATGGGCAATTATATGCTAAGGCATCAGGATTTCCCCTCTTCCTACTTCTTTTAACAGGTCTTCTATAACTCAAAATTTATGTTTTGTTTTAAGCAAGGCAAGAATTCTGAGGAAAGGTAACAACATCTCCGGGACATTTTTGTCTCATTGCAAGCCAGCAGCAAAACACCCACGCTCTGGAAGTCGGTCCGAGAGCAGGCGCTGAAGGTTGCTCTGCGGTTCTCGAGAAGGGGAGAGAGACAAGGGCTGGTGAAACAGGGTGGGGGAAACCAACGCTACCTTTTGGCAAGGATTTAGGTTGTTCTTACAGATGAATGTTTCTGATTGAAGTTTTTGGGAGATGGTAAAACAAGATTATAGATTTATCTATATCAACATAGGAAACACAGGTTGACATTTCTTAGACAGATTTTTACCCTACGTCAGTTTTCATTTAGTCAGGTTTGTGGTCTAACACGTATTAGAAGGTACCTTCAAGGGATATTTCTGAAAGTGAAATGATTTTTTATTTGGGTTGTTTTGTTTGTTTGGTTGGTTGGTTGGTTGGGTTTTTTGGGGAGGGCTGTTTCTTGTTTGGTTGATTTTTGTTTTTTTTAGGAATTTGTGCTTATTATTCCAAAAACCTTTGAGCTGGTGAATAAATGCATTCAGTTTGGATGGTCATAACCTTCCTGTGAAAACCAGGGAGCTTATATAGAGAAAAATAAGAGTTAAATGTGGAAGTGATTAGTATAAGACTGTAGGAGCACTCATGTCTTCAGGAAACCATGTGGCCATTTGCATTTACATCCCCTCTAACACATTCATTGTTGAAGCCTAGAATCTGTCAACAGCATAAATCAATCTCCTGCACATATCACTAAGTTCAAGTTTATTATACCATCAAGGTGGAGCTCAGCTATCCCTGCTGTCATGCTGCTTTAAATAAGCAAATAGATGAAGCTAATTTAAATATCATTTGGTTCCAGAGAGGACTGTGCTCTGTGCTCACTTATATTGCAAAGAATTTGTCTTGGATGGGATTGGAAATAACAGATCTGAGTGGGGAATTTTTTAAGTGAGGCAGAACTGAAGGGGAGTGAAAACTGATCCTGAGATTTTATACAATGCATCAAAGCTTTGGCATGGCTATTGGCTTTATGAGTGTGTAATTCTAACTCCTAATGTGAATTAGTTTCACTCGCATGACAGAGCGGCAAGTATTTTGCTGCAGAGCTAGGCATTATCTTTTGGGCCCTGATGCAATGAGCCCAAACTGGCATGACAGACGTATCCTAACTGTTGGTTTTGCTTATTCTTTCCCTGTAAGGAGAATGGGCCAGGTATTCATCTTGTGGTGACACTATATGAAAAGAATTACACAATGCAAATAGGGATAAAACTAATTAAATCTTATAAAGGCAATTTTAGTACAGTTCATACTTCCCTCTATGCCTGCTAGAAACTTCTCTAATTCTTCCCCACATTTGATGAGTTCTCCTAAAATGTCAGGTGAGTGTGAATGTTTGACCTACAAGTTGCTGCATTTCTGAACTCAATAATAGTTTTGATTTTTTTCAATTTTCTGTGGATCAATTTCCCAACATTCCTGCTAGGCAGACAGAAACTTTCCATCCCTCTTTAGACGCACCATGAAACAAAAAAGTAAGGAAAAGAGAAATTGTATGATTCTATCAGACTAATTCAACATTAATTTACACATTTTAAATGATCCAGATAAAACTTTGTCCTATTGTTCTTGGGCTACAATGAATAATTCTGTCCCTCTTGGCGGCTTACTTGTCCTAGATGCTTGTGATAGGGTCTGATGGTAGAACCTCAGTACAGTTAACTATTTACATTGAAGGGTTGAGAATGAGTCCACAGCTCTGTGTCCAGGATATTCACCTGGCACACCTCAATCCCTGCCCATCCTCCAATTTGTATCTAAAAATTGTCTACAAACCAAAAAAATATATAGCAGAGTTTAATAGTGGTTCACCTCAGACTGATGCAGACAAGAGGGAGAGGCGTTTCCCTCTTAAATGGGAGATCTAAGTTTGATGTCCTGTTCTGAAAGAGCTGGTGGAAGAGGGATTTTAGCTGAGATCTCCCAAAGCTTAGTTGATTGCTGTAGTCATTCAAGAGCTGATGGTTGAAGAGGGAGGAATGGGTAAAACACCCTCTCCTTCTCTCCCAGAGTATATTGTGTTCACTGGCTGTTCTCAGAAAATGCCTAACAAGGAAACAGGCATAATTGTCCTAGTGGGAAATCCCCAAAGTGTTTCGATGTGTAACAGGGCTCAACAAGCTAAGGAATCCAGCCTTGGGTAGTTCTTCTGTTGGATATTGCATCCAGAAACTGGTGCTGAGAGAATATGGGTATTTGTAGAGTTTGGGAAGCAGGAGAATCAGCAATGGGGGACTTTGGCACTTGAACTCAAAGCTGCATGTCTGAGTGCTTTTAACAGGCATGGCCCACAGTGACTAGTGTAGCTATTCTGTGGCAACGACACACTCCTCACTGTCAATAAAACCAGGTGTGCCATGCTCAGTGTCACTGATCACTGCCCGATCACTTCACAAACTCTGTAATAGAAAAAGCTTGTCATTAGCACTAATAAAAAGTATAATGACAGGCTAGGGGGTAGCTGGATGCACAATGACACACGCTTCATTTTTGTTTTCATTGCACATCTTCAGCCCTGGCCTCTGTCAGCAGTAACTGAAAGTTATTGCTTTTGGCACATGCGGATTTGCCGCCGCCGCCATCTGTGCTCACCAGAGCTCCCCATCAGGAACAGCACTAATTAGTGCTCTGGCAGCCCCAGACAGGACACCAGAGCTGAGCAAGCAGTCAGAGGCGCAGCAGCTGGGCACTGTGGGGCTACTACACGGCTTTCCTGGGGCAAAACTTTGCTGGGAGGCAGCGTTGGCACATTAGGGCACATGCTGGGCTGTCTGACTTGCAGCCCCAAGCTGCATGTGTTTGGTGTGGGACGTGGGACGGGCTCTAGCTGCACCTACATGTGCACGCAGAGGAGCAGTGGTCCATCAGCGACTGCCTGCCTATGTTATTAATCACCTTCTAACGCAGTGTGTTTTCTTAAATTAGTACCAAAAATAAAGACGAGACAATGACTGATTGAAAAAGGATTTTCTTTGTCCCTAGTGGGCCGCTTGGAAGAAAACCTCCTGAATAATTTATCAACTGGCTAATGACTGAACATAGCTTTTATAATGCTGACGAAATGGTGCTAAATTCATCCCTGATATACTCTATGGAATTGCAGCAGGGAGCAATTTGGCCCAGTCAATCTATTTCAGACATTTTTAACTGTTTCGGTGGCAAAGGGACAGCAAGTAGGTAGCAGCAACAGATAAGAGTCTGAAGGGCCCTTCAGACTGTTTTAAGTAACTGGGGTTTTTTGTTCTTTTGTTCATTTGTGATGTTGGATCTGCAAGTGATACCATAAAAACTAAAGCAGCCACTCATTTAGAAGATATTGTATGTAGTCCTTTATTCCACATAAACTGAAGTCAGAGAGAATAAATAACTAACAAATCTTAAAAAAAAAATTATACATCACGTTGAAGTATAGCTCTTTCCTGATGTATTAACTTCATCTGCTAAAAATATTGTCACTTCCCTTTCAAGCACAGGGAATGTAACTTGTCATCTGTCAGAAATTATTCATTAAAAGGCATTATTCTGTTGATTATAAACTTGCTAGAAAAAAATACTGACCTTTAGTGATAATATAAAAGAAAATGAAGTAAGAAGCAAAACCTCTTCTTGATTCTTATCCCCTTAAGATCCTGGTCCAAATCTTGTGGTATCTTTTTTTTTTGGATGAAGAAAAAATGTCTTTGAAGAAAATAAGGGACCGTAAGAAAAAAGACTTGAGTCAATTCTCCTGCTGCTTTTTACCAATGTAGGAGAAAGAGCCAGGCAGAATTTAGGGAGGAAAGTGTGGATTTGACTGCAGAAGAAAAATAGCAACGGCAAAGAGAGGTGGCTTTGCCACGCCAGGGAACAGTGAGACATCTAATGACTGGGTTTTGCAGTAATAGGTATTGACTGCACAATCATTTCAAATTTAAAATTAATTTCCTGGTAGTTTGTTCTTAATAAATACAAAAGTCACAGCATGGGGAAAAAAGAGAGAGAGAGGCCAAACTTCATCTTCTGAGCAATTAGGATGTTTCCATTCCTATTGTGTCACATCGCTTGTGTCCTGAAGCCTTGCCATTGCCATATATCAAATACAAATTCTGGAAATCAACCGAGTGCTTTGGAAGGTGATAGATGTTTCTGCTGCAAACTTTCATTGCCACAGTACGTCTGCCTAGTTATGAGCGTGCGCTAAAAATAAAGGCCGAATTTAATGTTATACTAAAATAGCGTGATTTCAGAGTTTAGAGTGAGCAGAGCAAAATCACTGTTGTGTCACAGAGTTTTGCAAGCACTTTGGAACTGGCATTTATGGGATCAAAAATGACACCGAGCCCATAAATTCAGTGCAGAACAGCCAGCAGGTCTGGCTCACCAAACAGTTGTCTTAGGAAACCTCCAAATCCTCCCAGTTTACAAGGATAGTAAATTCCTAAAACCTACTGGTCACAAAGCCGAAGAGTTAAGACATTTACAACCTTCGCTTCCCCACAGATATTCTCCCGCGAACGTCAGGCCTGCTTTCCTCACAGGCACCGTCTCCTCGCCCCTATGTGCAAACGCCACGCCATGGCAAACGCCGCCACGGGAAACGCTGCCACGGGCCTAACGCCTTCACGTCGCCCCTCGCTTCACAAGGCCGCAAGGGCCATCTCCGCGGGGACGCCTCCCTGCCTTCTGCTACCCNCCCGGCCTCACCGCACCACCACCACCACCACCACCCCCGCCCCGGCGAAGCGGGGAGGAGGTGAGTTTGGAGGAGTTAATATGTGTATGTGTCACTGCTTTCCTCCCCCGAGCTCTCTCGGTGGTACGGCGTAATGGCTGGTGGGTCTCCAGCGGGGAGCGGCCTGTTAGCTGTGGGCCCTCAGCGCTCCCGCGGGTCGGCTTAACAGCTGGGTCCTGTGCAAGGTGCGGACCTACCCATTGGTGTGGGGAAGGGGGGGCTGTCGGAGTTTACCTGCTCTCGCAGGCCAGAAGGCCAGCCACATCCTAGGCTGCATCAAAAGAAGC
>VYXH01002847.1:169406-195002 GCA_013397275.1 Burhinus bistriatus | reverse complement strand
CGGGTCTGGTGGAAGACGCCCCTGCCCATGGCAGGGGGGTTGGAACTAGGTGATCTTTAAGCTCCCTTCCAACATAAACCATTCTACGATTCTATGTTGTTATGTTTTATGTAGGAAAGGGAGACAGTAGGCAGAGTTTATGTCATTAACAGCTGCCTAGATTCAGGGTGCAAGGGGTATGGCAGCGGTGTTAGTGCCAGTGTGTAAACGCCGGTACTGTTTGCAGCGAGTGCTGGAATTTCTCTTCTGCTCGTGCATACAGTGACTGGAGCTGAGGGAAGGGGTTCAAAGATCCACAGACAGATTTTTGAGGCCAAAAAGGACCATTAGATCATCTAGCCTGATCTTTTGTATAGCCCAGGCTGCAGAGTTTCACTCAGACCTGCACTGAGCTTCTCATTTGCTACTGAAATCATCTTCCCCAGAAAAGCATCTACCCTTGATATGACAAATAGCAAGAGGTGGTGAACTCACCACTTCCTTTGAAGTTTTGCCACAGTAGTTAATCGCCATCACAATTAAAATATGCTCCTGCAATCTAATTTGATTTTTGTCTGGGTCTGGTGGCTGCATACTGGTCTCAGTCATTCTGTCCTTTAAAGTGAAGAGCCCTTGAATCCCTGGTGTTGTCTTTTCTGAAGGTTTTTATGTGACAATCAGCTTGTCTCTCACTTTTTTGTTTGCTAACTTGCATAGATTGAACTTGCCGGCTTTCCCTGTACTGTTGTTTCCCCAGCACTTGAACCACATTTGCAGCCTCTCCAATTTATCAACATGCTTGTGAAATTGCCTCTGCTGAGCAGTGAATATGCAGACCCCAGAGGAAAGACATGCACGGTGCCACTGTTCTTATCAAGATACCCTTAAGCAGCTGGACTAGGTTGCTAGTATTTTTCTGGGCTTGAATTATAATGTTTACATGTTTAAAAGCCAATACGTAGGAGAAAAGCTTTCCGCCCGGGCTTGGACTGCCCGTGTTGGAGAGCCCTGCAGGTGTCTGATCGAGAGGCTTACAGACAAATTGTTCCCAAGGGACCACAGACTTTGGGCTACACTTCAGACCTGCTACTTGTGCCTGAAATAGCTCAAAGCACATGTTCAGTATGCTCGGCAAGGGATTTTTAGGACTGAACAGAACCAGCAAGCTGTGGGCTTGGACTCAGGAGGAGTTCTCCATTTTTTCACACATTGTTCAATGTATGTAATTCTTTGTCTTTCTCCTTACTGATTTGTTTCCCATTCAGCTAAGGCACTTACTTGATTCAGTCAGAGAAGTCTGCACAAACCTATTCATCCTCCTCGTTCAGGGTCGCGTACTTCGCTTGCTCTTGTTGGGAAGTTCATTCACCACTTTAAGGCAGAAGCTCCAGATACTCTCTAGTTCCAAGACATTAACTGGACAGTGGGGTGCTCAGGCATCTGGATGCCAATAGCAGGATTGGTATCCACAAGCCATCAGGAATAGAAAGGCACACGTGCAAAAGTTTTGGTGGTTGACTAGTTGCAGGACTTTGCTGGAATCTGTTCTAAAGAGGCTGAGTAGTAATTTCAAAACATATTTTTGGAGCACTTAATTGTTGAAAATTCCCACTTGAACTCTGTTCTGTGATCAGATAAATGAAAGCAATACAGCACTCGGGGATGTTTAACCAGATTAAGCTGCTTGTCTCCAAGCTGTTCCTGCTGGTTTGGGTCAGTATATTAAAGGTGAAACATCTGAGAACCTGCTCATTTTCTGGGTCTCATTCAGTCATATCCAAAGGAAAAGGAATCAGCCCCCTCCCTTATGCAGCATTAAAAGTCAGACGATAATGTGATTCCAGTTAAAATACCTGCCTAGATAACTGCTTGATAACACCTAACCGGCTGTTGGTTTCAGCCAGAGCTGACTTGTTTGTTTCAGCAGTGCTTCTGACGTGGCGCTATTTGTGCCTAATTACATGTTGGCTCGTGGCTTGGGTCCAAATTCTCCCACCATCCTCACTTCCTGTTATTGGCTCATGTTTTGGCTTGGCCGCAGGCAAATCAACTGTGTTTTCTCAGGCAGGAAGAATCAAGCCCCACATGAGGAGTAGCCTGACCTTAAACCATGCCCAGTAGGAACTCAGGGCAGGTTGGGCCGATGACTTGAGGCCACACTGGGCTAACAAAGACAGTTTGGGATATAGTGTGTGCGACTTCGGCGTGTAGTCATCTCCTAGCCAAGCAATTTGTTGAGGTGTTTCATCCCTGTTTACCAGTGTCATCTCTTTCCACAAGAATTTCCAAAGTTTAGATGTTCCCTTCTACACTGGACAAATGCAGTGGAGCAAGAATGAAAAGTTTTACTTTGATAGCCTTTTTATACTATTTCAGAGAATTCTCTCATTCTGGCATTTCAGTGAAACATAGAAAATCAAATTGAATAACATCACATCCTAGAGATTTCAGGTGATAAATAACTGAGGCGTAATTTTTATGGTTTATAAATTCAGTAGCCGCCTGATATTTGTAACATACATGTGATACCAGTACTTTAAATATGCAGATAACCTATGCCCAGCACCCTAATACATAGGATCTGCAGATGCTGTACATCAGCTTAGAGTACTTTACGCCTCCTCAGTCTGTGCATAAAAATAAATATAATGGCTAGAATTGCAGGTCCAGCTTCTGATTATGGGAAAAGCATAGACAAAGTCTAGAGATCTTGTGCATGTCGGCTCTCCTGTGAGGCCCAGGCAAAAGAGGTGACAGAGGGCTGCTCTGTAGCTGTCTATCGGGGTTGGAGGGGGTCTTGTGCAGCTACGTCCTGATGCTGGGGACCAGATACTGACCAGGACAGGAGCCTGTTGCTTGGTCTTCCCCCTTTAGCCCTGCTTTGCTGCTAAGGAGCTGGGTATCGTGATGGAAGTATTGCAGCGTTACAAATGAGGTGTGCCACGGTTAGAAGCACAGCCTCAGTTAATAAATAGTGGTAAACTTATTTTACTAGGGCTCTCCACAGTTTTGGGGCAGCAGCAACTCTCCTGGGATTACAGGGATGAGGGAGGTGCAAGGCAGTGACAGGGCTCTGGAGGTGGAGAAGGAGGCTGGGGAGAAAGAGGCTGAAGGGAAAATCAGGAGTGCAGATCCAGCCTTCTGCTTGCCAGCTGTGCCTACACCTCTGTACAGGTAAGAGGGACAGTAAGATGAAGGTCCGTTCATTTACTTAGTGTGAACAAAAATCACATGTCAAATGGAAGGAGTGTTTAAAAGCCCTGTGCTTTTAACTGCTTCCCTGGTAAACTGCTTGTACCCTGGGTAGATCTTTAGCATAGCCTTTCTCTCCCCACCCTCTCAGTGCACTCCCACCTACATGCAATGATTGTAAAGTCTGGGGGGGGAGCACCTGTTTGTATGGTATACTGTGAATCCCAGTCTGTGCTTCAGGCTGCTGTGTGGTCTGCATTAGAAGGATGTTGATATTCTTGGTAACTTGTTTTTGACTGAATCAAGAATAAATGAGTCAGATAAATATACACAAAACATTACTTGAATTTGCAGGATACAGGAAAATTTTTCAGTAAGGTCAAGCAATCCAATGTCATGTTACCAGCTAAATGTAGAATCACTGATTATTGTAACAAAAAAAGTACTTTTAAAAAGGAGACTGGTAGTGGTACCAGATCACTCAAAACCCAAAAACAACAACAAAAAGGAAAATTACAAAACCCAAAAAAGAGCTGGCTGAGGGAGCTGGAGCCCAAGGCAAGCTGCGATTGTTTCCCCTTTTCTGGAGATAGAAATACCTTTGTCTCAGAGGAAATAGAGCAGACATTCTTTGTAGCTGATTTCCTTCTGACTTCCTCTGTGCTAGAGATGCATGTTTTCCTAGAGCTTTTTTAGAAACTAAATCTTTCTGCTGTGATTTCACACTTCAGCAGCTCAAGTCCAGATAGCTTACAGTGATATCAAATTTTGCTTATGTTAACAAAAAAAACCTACCTAAACTTCACTTTGCTTTCTCTAGCAGACCATTTCACCCACTTCAGAATATTCATATGCTCCAGCTTGTGCTTTCCTTTATGATCAAGCTGAGTACTTAGGTTACTGGTGGCAAAGTTCCTGTTTGCATTGTTTTCTCCACTATTTAATCTGGCATCTGTTTCAATATCACTGCTTTGTGTTAGAATTAGCAGGGAAAAAAAGAAGTGTATTTATGCAGCACAATAAGTTTTCATAATCATTTCCAGATGTCAGATCCCATCCTTCCTTTTCTTATGATTCACTGAAACTCAAAACACTGTGTAGATTGTTCTGAAGGTAGAGAAATAGGAATAAAAATCATGTCAGGGAAAGGTTGGTACGACTTGCCTTTTGTGGAAGTCTGTCAAAGGAAAAGAAACTTCAAAACTAGGATGTGAATTGGTAGTCACTGAGGGAGGAATTTATTAATCACATTGAGTGCAGAAAATGGCCTACTAAACAGTATGATGATAAGGTCATCATCACAATATCATGAAAATGGGCCAGATCCATAATCTTTTCTTCAGTCTTTGCCCAGACAAGCCATTTAAAATCAAATGTACTAACACGCTTGTCCAATGTAATTTTCTGTCTCTGTCAAGGAAATACAGAATTTGTTGAGCTCACAGCAGAAGGTTTACCAGGGCTGAATCAGCCAGCTCAGAGAACAGCAGCTCCTGCTGTAAGGTCCAGGGAGGCGGCCTCTGTTCCCATGTGTGAGGATTCATCCACAGCATGCTGTTGCTGTTTGGACAACATATTTTCACTAGGTTCAAAGTTGCCTCACTGAGGAGTCAGTAAAAATCTCCTTCCAGGCATGGGAGATGCTGAGATTCCCAGCTACCTCCCCAGTGTCTTTCCCCAAGGACTGCAAACCAACGTTTGTTTTTAACCACGTCTGATCTCTCTCTCTTTTAAGGGGTAGATGGCTACCTCTTGCTTTGTTGAGACCAGGAAGATGTGAGCCCTTCATGAATGTGAAGGAGGAGATTAGAAAGCTATAGAATACTAGAGGCATTCAGCAGAGTGGGGCATCTGGGTGGGAAGAGGGACACAAGTAACAGTTCTGTCTGATAAAAGCCACTAAAGAAAAAGTGTATTTCCTTCCTTCCAGATGTTAAAGAAATACTATCTCTTGGCTGTTCTTGTAGCTCTTGGCTTCTGACTTTTGAACATTGATACCATAAGTTCATTTGTATTGGCTAATATAGTGCCAAGAAATCAAGCTGAAAGAGGCTTTGTGACAAAGTTGATCTATTTTTCCAATTAATGTCATCTCCATCAGCTTCAGAGATGATACAATGACATACAGTTGCAATCCTACTTTTCACAGAGTTTGGCAAGGGCTTTCTTCCTCATGCTATGAAGAGGGAAAATGTATTTATTTCTACATGTAAGATTTATTTATTCATTCCCTTTCACTTCCATCTCCCATTCATTTATCAGTCCAGGAAAGGAGCATGTCAGTTTAAAACAAACAAAATACTCGATACGTGGGTGGCTCCAGATTCACTGCAGATCCTTACAGAAGCTTTCATTGTGAAATACGCCTGTTTGGATGTGGTGGAAGCTGAGAATTTTGTGGATTCCTGCTCCACTCCATTTGGGTGGCAGTGCTGTGCTCTTTAATTGACCAGCCTGATTCAGTACATTTTGGTTTCTGACTGTTTCTTTTCGTGCCTTCCATATCCTCAGTAGCACTATCCTCTTCCAATGTGAAAGTACCTCCCATTTAGCCTGCAGATGTATTTTACTTCACCATTAGTGGAATATCCTGAGAAATTAAAGGCCTCATTTTTTAACTCTTTTATAATCTCACTTTTGCACAAAGGACATCATGAAGAGCTTTGCATGCTTAGTATAGTTGCTTGACTGATAGTTTTAAAGAAAAATAAACTTGGTTAGCAAAGGCTGATTTGGTGACTTTGTGGCTGTTTGTGAGCTGGCCATTTGCAGGGCGCAAACAGAACTACATGCCTGGAAGGAAAGGAAAATGAAAAATAAATGCAAATTCTCTGTCATATTTTGTTGTGGAAGAGATGATTTGCAACATAGACACGGTTGTCGCCCAAGAAAGACTCACTGTTTCTAAATTCTTGAAAGATACTTACTTGATAAATTTGTGAACTGTGTGTGGGCTCTTTTTTTTTCCTGGCACAGATCCTGTTAAATACACAGAGGGTCAAATACTTCTCTTGGTCTCCCTTCACAGAGGCCAGCTGGAGAGCTTTAGTGTAACAAAGCACACTTTTGCCTTCTGCGATTTACCTCTGCGTGAACTGACAGTGGGCACTTGAGACCAGATCTTGTTCTCACTGACTGCAGACCATATCTCTCTCCTTCAACACACTGCCAGATGGAGGACTTTCTGAGTGGGCGAAGAAGATATATTATTGAACGTGTCTGTCTTTGCCATAGTAGAGTTATTTTCATGTCCGTGATATAAGGCATTGCTGTGTTTCAATGTTATTTCAAGTTAGGTTACTTTGGGGTGTTTCAAGTAGATGAACTAGTAGAATAATTTAGTGTGAGGATATGGGGAAAAGGCATCCAGTACTTAGCAATTCTTGGACGTTCTGGGATCTATGTGGAGATATCAGAAAATAAAGGGAAAAACTAGGGGAGAAGAGGGGAGTGCTTTTGTGAGAGACTGGGTCAACTGGGAAGATGCTACTGAATGGTTTGCAGGGACCTACTGTCACCGGATGCTACCCAAGTGTAATTTGAGGGTGTAGCTGGTATTTATCAGTATTTATTCTATTACTAGTGCTGCAAGAAGTGTATCTTTCTGTGATTGTACTCTGCTAGCAACTGTGAACTTGCCTCAGAAGTGCAAAATGTTTCCTGAAATGAGGACAAGGAGTTTAAGTGAAATGGTAAAAAAAAATTATTCACACAGATACTGAGACTTCTGTTATATGTTCTCATCTTGTGTGAACATGCAGCTTTCTATTTCAGATGTCTGGCTTGTGGGTTTTTTTTAAAGAATGACTGGCCCTTGACAGTTATCCAGTTTCTCAGTATCTATCTTTCAAATTAAAAATGGCATCAGGAATTAAAGAAGTATGGCTAGAATGTATTTGTTGCAGCTTACACTGTTCTTAACAGCTTTCAGAAAGAAAGGAGATCATCTCTTAGTGGTGCGTGTATAGACATATCCCAAAATGCAGTTGTACAGGCACCTTTGCTCCTTGGGGCATGCTGGGGGTGAAGTGTGTTGAAACAGAAGAATCTGAGATCTTTTGCTGCAGCCGTTTGTTGTTACCTTTTAGCAGAAAAATCTCTGAACCTTGGATTTAAAACTTTAGTGATGGAAGGCAGAAGAAATGTAAATATTCTCTATTAAATAAAAAATTGCCTGAAGCCTGCTGTGAATAACAATTGTGTATGAAGAGACTATCAAAGCGTGAGAGGGATAAGTGCTTCTGAGGAAACCAGAAGGCTTTATGGTTTGAGACTGCTTCAACAATAAATATGCAATCAGTTCAAATTATATGGCAAACTCTTAAATAACGTCAGTGTTTTTTGGCATGACAGTTGAGTTTAAATGCATTAAGCTTTTCAGTGAGCAGTAATAATATGGCATTAGAGCATTAAGAACAGGATGAGCTTTGCCAAACCTTTGCTTTAGCTCTGTGCCTAAAGGCATGTTTAAAAGGTAATTTCAATGTGGTTTTAACTGGCTGCAGTACTAACCCAGGAAGGGTGAGGGAAAATCTGGCAAGGGCTGATGAAGTTTTGAGGTCTTAGATTTTTGGATTACTGTCATAGTGGGATGCAGCTGGATTATTATATGAGCAGAGGTTTGTTGCAGCTTGCATGGCTGTAAAGTGAATGGAGTTCCACAAGCAAATGAAAAGCAACAAAATGATATATAGTACCGATGTATCTCTGCATGGACCAGAACCTTTCATGGCAGAAAAAAATACCCCTTGTGCTCCAGTACCTGCTAATGCTCCAGACTGTGACTCTGCCACATGAGGCCCTCTTCATTTTTAGAAAATACCCTTTTAGTTATTAGTTGCAGGGAGGATTCCAAGAACCTCTGGATCTCATAGTGGGATAAAAGCTATCATTCATCAGATGATTATATATATATTTATATATATAAATATACATATTTAGTGAATAGAGTCAGAAAGAGGCAGAAAAGGGGGTTATGGGGGGGAAGGAGGTCTGGCCTCCATGGCGCTGTGTCTAGTCAGTGTTGAAAGGAGGCAGTTCCCAAGATGTTTTGTAGCTGGAGCCTAACAGATCCTGAGGCTGAGATGGTGATTCAAGATGGCCGGTGCTAGCCTTGGGAATAACCCCTCAGAAAATTCTTAAATTTGAAAACCAAACTCCCCAGCTGAAAACAGGTTTTGGATGGTAAATGAAGTTTCAGCTTTTTTTTTTTTCTTTTTAAGTATTCCCATTTCAAAGCACAGGAAAACAGGCTTTGTATCAGATTCTGAAGTGATACCACAGAATCACAGAATGGTAGGGGTTGGAAGGGACCTTCAGAGATCATCTAGTCCACCCCCCCCCTGCCAAAGCAGGTTCACCTAGAGCAGGTTGGACAGTAATGCATCCAGGTGGGTTTTCAATATCTCCAGAGAAGGAGACTCCACAACCTCTCTGGGCAGTCCGTTCCAGTGCTCTGTCACCCTCAAAGGAAAGAAGTTTTTCCTCATGTTGAGATGGAATTTCCTGTGTTCCATTTTCTGCCGGTTGCCCCTTGTCCTGTCACGGGGCACCACTGAAAGGAGTCTGGCCCCATACTCTTGAAACCCACCCTTTAGATATTTACAAGCACTGATGAGATCCCCTCTCAGTCTTCTCTTCTCCATGCTAAACAAACGCAAGTCTCTCAGCCCATCCTTATAAGAGAGGTGCTTCAGTCCCTTGATCATCTTTGTAGCCCTCGGCTGGACTCTTTCCAGTAGTTCCCTGTCTTGAACTGGGAAGCCCAGAACTGGATACAGTACTCCAGATGTGGCCTCACCAGGGCAGAGTAGAGGGGGAGGATGACCTACCTCAACCTCATGAACATGCATATAAAGGTGATTGCATCTGCTTTCATGCAAAATTTCAAACTGATGTTCTACATTTTAAAATTTAATCAGGTTCAGGCTGTGCTTTGGTTGATTTGCAGAGTGAACTGTCGCATGGCCAATGCAATTGCTGATGGCTTTTCCGTCACGATACTGGTTGATGCAGTACTGCTGTTGTTCAAAGTCATTTTAATGGTCTGGTAATCACAAAGCTACACTCAAAACAACAACTTTTCCAAGAAACATTTTCAGAAGCTCAAGGTCAATCTTTAGTTTCTTTCTGGCTTAATGAAAATGTTGTAAACTTCTTGGTTACTGATCCCATGCAGGATCTCTGCACTCAGGATTTGCAGGTAGCTGTAACGCAACCAGAAGTGTTTGTACTAATTTGGAACTTCTTTGGGTATCATTTTTTAGCTGACCTCAAGGAACTAGTCTACTAGGGCTATGAAATGTTGGAGAATGACCTCTACAGGGGCAAATCAGTCTTCCAGCCTGCACATTCAGCAAAGTGAGTGCCAACACCTCCAGAATCTATCCATTTAGATCAATATAATTTAATTTAAAAGAAGAAATTCTGTTGCCAGGATTATTTTGTCTGTTGTATTACCCAAATTTCCACATGGGCTATTGTATTGAGTATTCTTCCTAGTTATTCAACAGGACATGATATTCTTGTGTTATCTTGAGGAGTTTTCCTATGCGTGTCAGCTCACAAATGGCCAGCTTTCACATGGGGTTTCTTTAGGCATGTGGCTAGACTAAATGCTAAATTACATTGGCAAAAAGGTCCTCAGGCCAAAGAGTCAAGAATTTCCCATAATTTCTAAAATTATTTTGGACTCTTCCAGGATGTGAAATCCTATAGAAATATAGGCCACTTAAGAACTGCTGAGGCCATGTTGTACATTTAACTCATTTTCAGATACTTGGGGCTTTTGAGAAAATTTTCCATTTTCTGAAGCCAAATTCATGTGTAATTCTTGCATAAAATACTTGATGGATATTTTTATAAAGTCCAAATTAGTGCCAAATATTTTTTTTTAGCAAGCTGTTTTACCTGAGAGACCTCAAGCCTTAGCCAATGCCTGTGCAGTTTACAACGCATTCACGTCGAATTCTAATCCAGAGAATAAAATGTCTGTGACTTTTGCAGCGTCCTTTTATGGGACAGGGTGGCATTTTGAATTACTGCTTCATTAGTGAGAAGTACCTTGAAACATGTCCCTGCCATGTTTCCCATGAGTCCCACAGCATACGAGAATAAAATAAGATAATAATGAAAAATACAGATTAAATGATGTTGCTCTATCTGTCTGTCTGTCTGTCTGTCTATCTATCTATCTATCTATCTGTCATGATTGGTAAATCAAATGTACAAACACTTGATCTGAAAAGAGACTATTTAGATATTTCATGGCCTATTTAGTACTGTTATAAGGGCATTTCATATGAGAACATATTGTTGAAAGCTGTTAAAGGAATAACATATCTCACAAAATGACAGAATAAGGGCATTACTGCTGAATCGACAACATAAAGAACTAGGAGGAAAACATGCCAGAGATGATTTACAGATACCAGAACACTGCTGTAACTGGATTTTTTTTTTGCCTGCTGAACACCTTATGGAATTTTCTTCCATAAGGTCTGGATTACATTCTTTTTTTTAACACAATAGCTGGGTAGAAGACTTTTTTACAGACAGGATTTTTTTTAAGAAAAAATCCTTCTTTCTGTTGGAAAATTATCCTGTGTTTTATGCTACAAGGACACTTCTGTGGCTATATGTCTTTTGTGACTGCGAGATCCTTGGAACAAGGTCTCTTATCTCTTTCAATGTATAAGATATAACTTATGCAGTAGGGCTCTGTTCATCATTGGTCATCTTTTGTTTTCTCTACATTGAGCCCATTAATGAAATATGGAGTCTGCTTGTTTGGTATGCTGTGAGGCAGAGCTGAGACAGCCTGTCCCAAAAGAAATGCATGAAGCGAACGACCTCTTGGGGCCTTTTACATTTGTCCTTTCTCACGTGCTGCCTTTTGTCTAAAATAAGTCATCTGGAGTGCAAGTACGTGGTGGCTCTTTGTGCATGGAGAAATTAGTAACTTTCTAGATTTTAACTTCAGTGAATGGAGATTTTTGCACCCTTTTTTGTCTTGCAAATGAAGCAAAAGTAGTCATCATATAATTATATGAACTCACAGTAAAGCACCCAAACCTCACCCTGTAATGACCTGGAAACTATTATACAGGTAAAATAACCCATCTGAAATGTCTGAGAGGTTCATCATCATGATGACCAAAACAGAAATGGATGGGTTTCACAGGTATGCAGCACATCTATGAAAAACATGGAAAGTTCCAAGTTTTCCATGACACTTTTGTCTTTATGATCAAGTCTTTAAAAAAACATCCTTTAAATCAGTTTTTCTTTGGTATTGTCTTGAGCTGTGCATCAGCAATTATTTTCCATTTTTCCCCAATTAACCTGATTTGATTCAAGGCAGTTCCTTTCTAGGCTATCTGAATCCATACTTTCTCCTCAGGAAGAGTAGCACCTTTTTGACAGCTTGGCACTCAAGTTTTGGCAAAAGGTAAAGTTGCAGCCATGTGGAGATTTTTGGTCTTTTTGTCCCCCAGTTTGGTTCAGGCTACATGCATTCTGCTGGAGGACACTTGCAGAAGTTACTGAACAGCAAATGGTGCATCGACTAATTCAAACCTAGAGATACAATAAGTGAGGCAACAGTTTTTGTAACAGGTGATATTAGGGTAGTACTCTGTGGTGTGTAACAGATATGAAATCAAAACAGACATTGAGGAGATTTCAGCAACACTCATGCTCAACCAGCTGGAATAGCAACTGTAGCAAGCAGCCAAGTTCAAGACAAGGGAGAAAGGTAAACAACAACCTGATGGTGATGGGTGAACTTCAGTGAAGTTAGTATGATGCCTATATACAACAATACACTATTATAGAGAGTTTAAGATCAGAATAAGTAAGGAAACAAAATTTAAAAGCAGAGACCACTATGAGATGTTGAAACACTCCCTGCAAATGCCCCAGTTTTCTTTCTGGAGCTTCAGTGGTTCTATTGTAGGTGGTGGCAATGATTGCAAAATGGCAGAACAAGAAAGCTTTGACTTCTGTACAGCTTGCTCTGCTCTGCTTTATCCTCGTGCTACTTCCAATACTAGAGAGGCCAATTCCTCTTCTGAATGTGTTGGCAGAAATTTTTCCTCCCATTCTTTCCAATATGAATCTTCTCTGAACACAAAAGAAGTAACTTGTGGAGGAAAGGAGAGAGAAGCAAATGAAAATGCACATTTGGAAAATTCTTCACAATTTTCATGACGATATTCTTGAAGAAACAACAAAGTAATGAAAGGTAAAAGGGTGGGAACCTGGTGTGGACTTGAAGCAAGCAGCACTCAGACACATTCCTGCGAGGAATTTCCAGGTGGGTGTTGAAGTGCTGCATGATACGGAGGATATCTGCAAGTGATTTGATATCTAGCATGCAGAATTGAGCTTTAATCCACTCAGTGATGTATGGACAGGGACACCTGGCCAACATCTGGAAAAACTTAAAACAGGAGGGGGTCCGGTGCATTCTTTCAGATAGTTTTTGCCTATTACAGTTTCCCCAGAAATTGTTTCCTGTGTGTGCTTCATTTTCAAGTGCATGAAAATAACATTTTGCTTTCCAGATCTTCATTTTGGCAGTTCAGAGAGAGGAAAAAGGTGTACAAGAGTGGATGAATAAGAGTCAACTCTGAATCTGCCCTTCAAACCTTCTCAGGTGCCAAGCAAAGCACAATGACATGAACTGATAAGAGGGCATGAATGAAGTAAGGATGCCGGCACTCATTAAACTGGGATAACTGTCCCATTAAGATTAGATGAAGTTAACTGAGGGTATCAGTGTGTCCTACTTACTGCAAAACAACAAATAGCTGCAGAATGTGGAGTCTTACTGTGTTCCTATAGAAGTAACATAAAGCAGCTTTGGAAGGCCATTGTGTACGTGGTTGGTGAGATTTTTTTAAAGATGCTGTGTTTTCTGTTGTGGTTAATGCGGTATTACCCTGCAGAGATTCGGAGAGGAAATAAATCTGTACAGGTGGTATTCAGGAAGGCTTGCTCCTGGTGACATTGTTACCTCTGAATCAGGAGCTGCTGTAGCAGTGGAAGGGCACAGTATGATGAAAATCTGATTGAAAGAGCACAGTTTGCCCAGGGAAAAAGTCTTCTTTAGCATTGAGATTTGCAAGGCATAAGGCTTGTCTGTTCTTCAGCTGACCAAACAGGGCACAGGACATGTGCAGCACTTTGTCCAAAAAGCCAGCCTGAGACACAGAGGTGGCTTTTGTGTTAGCCCTGAGCTTGGTGGCAATACATAGGTTTTGAGAGTAAAAAGACTGCTGTAGGGCAAGCCATTTTTTTAATAAATGGATTCGGTCTCTGAAGCAATTGTTTTGTGGCTGCCCGACAAGGACGTCTCTGCCCCAGAGCTTTCCACTGGAAGACAAGAAACAGCTCTGATGCGAGTGGTAAGTACCGCACTGGTAAAACACTTGCCTTTCACTCAATTTTTAGGGATACTGTGCTTTTTAAGTAAAGCAATCTGTCTTTAATAATGTTATGACACACAGAAGTACTGGGAACAAAATGATCTTTATTTTCTGGCCATGGTAACGTGACATGGGTCTGAGGTTACAGCCAGTTACACTTTATCCAGTGGCTCTTATGGTTATTGTTATAAAGCTTTATCCTTGTTATCATCAGTATGGTCTTGAATTCATTTTTTCCTATTCTCACAGTGTTGCAGCCAACAGGGCCAGTACCGTTCTGTCAGACGTACTGGAATTGTATCATGTGGTTTAAAGCAGATTCAGGGAGAAACTTCAGCCCACATAGAAAATCTGACTGCTTAGCCTTATTCCAGTCTAAACCAGCACCAGTGTTTAAAAAAGAAGTGAGTATGCAGCTGCATGTTTGCAAACTGAGCACAATGTACGCGTGTTTGCAGAGTGTAAAAAAAAATCCCATCTATTTTACTAGGCTGTATTTACAAGCCACCAGGCACTTTCTTCTCTCCTGGGAGTTTGGAGATAGTCTTCAAATGATCCTTAGCTTTACAAAGCATGAAAATAAATTTGGAGCTAAAACAGGCAGATTCTTGGCAGGGTTTTTCTTTCACTCTGCCCTGTGCAACTATCAGTGCAAACCAGGGCCAATGTCTTTGGCTGTGAAAAAGAAAGAGCTTATAAAAATAGTACCACAATGTTTTGTGCAGGGTGTGTGGCCATAGTCATGTTAAAAGAATAGCACAAGTATTATTACAATAAGCTGTCTATACAAAGAATTTGCTGAAGTCAAATGATCGATTTTTAAGAGTTAACATTTACAATAGGACTGGCTGTATGTTCAAGAGTAATTCTTGCACTAGATGAGAAAATGAAAGATCAACCGCTTCTAAGAATTTCTGAAATGTTAGAGTCAAATTCTCATCTGTGTTTGTGTATGAACTGGCTCTGATGGAGGAGAGCAAGGCGAGATCTCTCCTTTTGTGGTTAGAGGGTAACAGCAGAACTGCTTCCTGGAGACCAAGGCATTATCCAGCCTGGAGACATCTGAACCTCTGTGCATCAGGATCAGGCAAGCACATCCTTGCAGCCACACCCATGCCAGTTCTCTTCCTCAAGAGTTTGCTGCAATAAGGTGGTGAAAAGCAATGCCCAAGTTGCACCCTTTCCAAAAACAGAGAGGAAAGAACTGAGAAAGGAAAGGTCCTGCAACAGCTCACTTATCTTCAGGGTCTTCTTCGGATGTTGGCAGTTTAAGGGAAGAACTTGCTCTTCCACAATTAATCCAGTCCTCTAAACAACCAATTTAAAATCAGGTGGATAACTCTTACTATACAAAACAGGGGACTTAAGGGAAAACAGAGAAATTGGCTAGAAAGATATTAGGACTGTTCAGAAAGAATGAAGAATTGGAATACGGCCCAATATATCCTACATTCATCAGTAGTGAAAAACAGAGTTTATTTCCTATAACAATGATAACCTGCACCAAGAAACACTGTCTCCTGAAGCGACAATTAGTTACGGTGGGGTAGAAGTTGCACATACATTTCAAGAGTTGTCTCAGTGGTTTGCACTGAATTATTTGCTAGGGTGGGTAATAAAATACCATGCTACTCCTCATCCTGTCTGAATGCTTCTTGTCCTGTCTGAACACGTGTTTTCATTCTTCTTGGAAACATCTCAATTTTATTCAATATGAATTCTTTGTTATCCACGGTAAGACCTTCTGGCACTAGAAATTTATTTTAAAGAATGATTAATAAGGTTGAATGTTCCAGTTCTTCCATGTAGCAAAAGGCAATACACAAATTTGCTTCAAGGTGCACAGGATCAGATGGTGGGTAATTTCTGCAGAGTCTTGGTTATTCTGGACTGGCTGCTGCTAGACCAGCAAGGCAGCAGCGTAATGTTGATTAGACGCTTTTCATCTGTCCACATGAGGACAGACACACCAATGCTTTCCTAGAACAGATGACATTTGGATATCTGACCAATGTAAATATTTTGAAGATACATGGCGTACTGCCCTTTGTACAGGCAGTAGCACAGTTTTACTGGTATCAGACCTGAAGCCCCCCTGGACTTTTGCAGAAGACCCAAAACTCAGCAGCTGCAGAAACACAGAAAGAAGTAGCACACTCAGCTGACGGGAAGGATGGGCAGCAGCAGCTCTCCTCAGCACTTGGAGGCAGGGAGGAAACGAGGAGACAGCAGGCAGCCAGGGATCTGGGCACGCTGACTCAAGCTGTTGTGCAGCCCAGAGTGGGCTTCCCTTCAGCAGGACTCTCCCCAGCTTCTTTCGGCAATGGCAGCTTACAGGACGTTGCACAAAACCCACCCTTGGATCAGGTTAACTTTTCTCATTGCTACCTCTAGCAATAAAAGCTGTAGCTGAGGAAGATCTGGGGAAAAAAATTTCATGAGATCCCACTCTTGAAAGATCATATGAAACATTCACGGCACTGACATGGGGATCCTGGTGGGGCTAATGATATTTGTTTGACCAAATGCTCGATTATGGGAGTAAACCAGAATTTGTTACTTTTTGAAATAAAGCAAGAATTTCTGTCTCTTTCAAAGAAAGCCAAAGCTCTTTGAAACACAGCTTTCAAAAGTCAAAACAAGTTTTTCTACAATTTCTTCTGTTCCCTCATTTGAAGGCAATGTTTCAGTTAGTTTAACTGCAGTTGGTACTTTTGTGGCTAGAAGCCAGCTGCCAAGAGGCTGTAGAGATTGACAGCAATTGGAGAGAAAATTGGAGAAGAAAAAAAGGACTATGCTTTAACCTTTCTAATGAGGTGCAGCAAAGTTAGAATGGCAAATACATGTAGACACTTGTTATTCAAAAGCCTACATTGACTAATTAATGGGAAAATCATCATTTATTTAAAGAAAACAGGCCAGATTGGGAGATAAATTGCTGCTCAATATCCAGTACATTGTGCTTTCTGTTTGGTGGGAATTGTTTCTATCAGCAGTAAGAATGAGGTGTAATTAGAAAATTATCTCTTGCGATCATTTGAGTCCTGGCTTATTAAAAAAACCCAAGATGCTTCTGGCATCTACAGGTGTTCTCAGTGTGGAAGAATCCTGGCCTGGTTAGTCCCTGCCATTGCCCTGTTACCAGATGCCTTTTATCAAAACAGCGACAACCTTGAGGGAGTTGCATGGTCTGAGGACGAGTCAATGAATGCGCCATGATAAGCGTGTGTGAAATGAGCAGTGTGGTGCCAGCTCCAAAGTAATCAGGCTGCCATGAGCAATCTCCTGTGGTGTATATTAACTAGATACTGTCTTGTGAAAAAGATCACTGAAGCACCCTTCACACAGTTATACAGACCAAAAGCAGTTGCTCTAGCTGCTAAAATCCTCTGATTTGCTTTACCATCAGCTCTTCTGGAGAAAAAAGAAAAGTGCTTTTACCCCCTTTCTCAATGGTATTGTTTTTGCAGATTTTAAACCTGAAGCGCTTTCCTGGAAGAGGTTGTCAGTCTCACAGAGGCTGCAGAGATGACAAAAGAGCTGCGTTCATCACCTCGAGGATGTCGCTCCTCATCTCTGCTGCGGTGAAGGCAGTCCTTTGAGCGGCCTCGCACCCAGCTGGGTCTCTGCTGCTTGGCTGGGAGAAGGGCTGCACCACATCTGTGGGTTCTCATACATTCTTGTGTACAAGCATTACAAAATGCAAAGAGAAAAAATGTAATGTAGTTGAAATGACCTTTTGAATTGTCAAGGTGAGCAGCTCACTATCATTAGGTCACAAAACAGTTTTTTGTATGTTTGAGGCTTTCTATGTCTACATTGGTTTGCACTTCAAGGGCTTGGGTCCAGTCACAAAAAAAGTGGAGGGATGCACCCATTTACAGCTACTTCAGTAGAATGGGGACAACTGGGAAAATTAACAAAAGGACAGTGGGAGGGAAAGAAAACCCAGGAAAATGCTAAACTGTTCACTCACCTCTGCCTGGACTGTTTGTGAAGCTGTAGTTTAAGAAATCTAACCAAACCACATTTATAAATGGAAGCAATGAAGTTATTCTATTGACATTTCGTACCATATCAAAAGAATTTTTTCTGCATTTTCATAGGGGTTTGTTTTTTAAAGGAAACATTAATAAAATGTATTACAAACATAAGGCCTGCTTCTGCTTGTACTTTTCTTGCTAGCATGGAGCTGTTCCAATGCTGTTAAAGTCAATGGGAAGAGTATCTCGGTGACAGGACTGGTCTGGACCCACAGGAAGTGCTGGCAAGGTGACAGAGGAACTGTGCTTAATAAGGTCATTTGTAACCTCTCCATGATGTGAGCAGCTGTGTAGTAGCTCTGTTGCAGAATCAGATCTATAAACCAGATGTTCTCATTACAGTATCCTGTTAGACCATTGCTGGGTGAAGAAGTTTCTGGATTTGATAATTTATAATGCTTACAATAATTGCGCTTTATTTTCCAAAAAGAAATGCCCCAAACTGTAAAATTGTAAATTATATTCTTTTAGAGTTGTTACCATGTTTCCTGTAGTTTTTCTTATGGTTGCTTATCATAGCCGTGATACAAAAGAGCATTTAGAGATGTACTTTAGTGCCTCTCTTTCCAGAGTACTATTTAAGCTTACTTTTCAATGTTTTTTTTCTAATTAGAGATGCAGATATGAATTAGGGCATATGGGCTGCGTCCAATACTATCGAATTCAAGAGTAAGACTCTGACTTCAGGGGAAGTTAAATCAGTCACTTTGGCTAAACAATGAAATTCCAGTGTTTTCTTGTGAGGTGTTGAAATGCAGGAATCAGTCCTAGATCAGATCCAGCTTTCTTGACTGTTTTTTATCCTTGGCTAAGCCTTCAAACACCTTCTGTTGAAAATACAAGGTTTGTTACCATCTCCAACATGAGCAGAGCTGGTTAATTTCTGAGGAGCGGTGGTACGGACAGTCTAGAAAATGAAACTCAGAAGTGAATATTCTTCTTGTGTTGACAGTCTGCTTACAAAAGTGCAGCCTTCTCTGAAGGAGTGGTGCTCCATAAAAATAAGCACACACACTATGAGCTATGGTTGGCAACATTTAATAAATGCTGCAGTTTAGGCATGGAACAATGTGTTTTGTGATTTTCCTTTAGTTCTAAACTAAATGATGCTATTTCTTATGAACTTTCAATAAGAAATCCCTGAAGAGTTAAAACTTTTGATTGATTGCTATCCTTTTTTTTTCTTTTTTTTTCTTTTTTTTTCTTTTTTTTTCTTTTTTTTTCTTTTTTTTTCTTTTTTTTTCTTTTTTTTTTTTCTGTTTTCCCTGCAGAATGAGCTTCAGATTGCGTAAGTCTCACTCCTGGACAAATTAAGAAGGGAAAATAACACCCTTTCTAGAACAAATACTTTGTAGGACAAGTATTCACACAATAGAGGCATCGGCTCAGAGAGCTGGGAAATTTTACCCAAAAGTCTGCTGAGAGGTGAGCAATAGTGATCAACTAGCACATTATCTGAAAAGTAAATTATGCGTCCAGCCAGACTAACTATGTTAAAATGAGTGGCAGGAGAAGATGTCAGGATATTTTTCTTTATGACCTCCATTGGTATGTGTTGATTTTTTTTGGCACTGCCCCAAGCCCCAAGTGCATGCAGTTGAACAAGGGGAAAAGGCAGCAGATTTTATTGATTCATAATATGGCTTGCTGTAATGTTCTGAGGGAAAACAAAGGGCTTATGTTAGTTATAAGGTACTGTAATATATATTTAACTGGTATAAATTATAAGGTTGTCTCTCCTTAAGAGTATAAAATATAGGTTTGTTTCAGAGACACTCTGAAGTAAAAAATGATTAAAGCACTGTCCAAAGTAGACAAATTCATCAAACAAACTAAATTATTAAAAGAACACAAACTTATGTATGAATTATTTGCTCCTGCTCAGTTTTACCAAGGCTGCTAACCATTCCCAGTCCAAGATGAAGGGTAATTTTGTACTGAAGACAGCACCATGGCACGTGATGTATTGCAGAATGGATCAGATAACTTGCCTCAGCTTTTCTCCTCGATGCTGTTTCCAGCCAGACTTCCTAAGAGTGGGAAACATCATTTTCTCTAAAAGTTGGGTTCCTTTTGGCTTAATACAGTGTGGGATTTTTATATATCCAAATAATTTCCAGAGATCCCTGCCTCTCTCTCTGTGTGCTGCCCTGAAATGTATTAATGTCCATGAGCACGAGCAGAGCTTGATGTGCTGGATGCACTGAACAGTCATGGTGCTTGACGAGGTTTGTGTATGGACAGGTCAGTATGGCAGATCTGTTTTTGACATTGATCAAAATGTAAAATCATTGTCAGAGGGAAGTTACAGCATCACTTCTGGGTTTAAATGGGTCTTTACAGTGCCTTCAGAAGAAGAGGCAACTAAGGCTGGAGTGGAGGCTGCTGTGTAGCATCCAGGGTCTCAGTGTGTCAGGGACCGCTACATGGGGGTAATCAGTGAGTTGCTCTGGGGCAGACGTATGGCAATAGATTACATGAGACATGACAGAAGGCCTTGCTTGTGTAAAGTTCATGATGAGCCTGGGGTACCAACATCTTAAACTGTTTGCAGCCATCCCAAAACCTATATTACCTCTTCTAAGCACCAAGAAGATAGTATTTCTTAGGAAAAACTGTAATTTCTCACATGCACTATTAATTTTAAGGCTGGAATTGATATGTTACCAAAGTAAAAGGGCTCCAAACCTAATCAATTGAATATAAATCCTGAAGTTGTACACACAGCACGGATCACTGTAGAATTTGCCAAACTAGCTATCTAAAATGTAGCTAAAAAGGGTTATGAATATCTAGGGTGAAATTTTGGCTCACTGAAAAGAGTGGGAATTCTGCCATTGATCTGAACAAGGCTAGAATTTCTCTCTCCTTAGACTCCCTCCCCTGCATCTTTTCATTTTATTAGCCATTCTGCTTGCTGTTTGCATGCATTTGTATTTTACATGGAGAGATTATATTATGTCAGAATATAATATTTCACAATGGCAAGACAACCCCCATCCTACAACTGCAGTTGTAGTTGCCTGTAGGGAAGCAGCGAGTGGCTAATGGCCAGTAAACTGCAGTATCGAGGAGGGGTTACAAAGGAAGCAGAGCAGCAATGGAGCAGAGGAGGAAAGGGGCCCCTGCTTTGCATTCTTCTATGTGGGAGTCAGGGAGAAGCTGCAGCCATCTGTGCTCTTAGATGCTGCCTTTATGTACTCTGCAATGGTAAAACTGGATGCTGCAGTGGTCATTCAGGCTCTTTTTTTTCCCCAGTCGTTATCCAGCGTGAGCTGCAGCAGTTTGAATCTTCCTCCAACCCCCTCATTGCATGTGTTGACTGTGGAGCTAGAGAGCCTGCTCCTAAAGCTGAGAGGTAGGTGATCTGTGCTCCTTCTGCTGACATCTTTTACAAGGGATGTTTCACGCATGGTGGATGATAGTTCACTGGTAACTGGCAAAACACAACTAGTAGCTGTACACAAAACACTACTTCTCTGAACCAAGTCCAGCTTTCTGACTTATTGGAGAAAGGCCCGATCTCTTCCTTTGGCAGATCTTCCAATCCATACATCCCCATTCTTATTTCTTTGTAAGGGGAATGTTGCCTCCAGTAAAAGAAATTCATGAAAAATACACTCGGTACATTTGCTGGTGATGTTTCTCTGTTAGCTTTTGTTAACAGTTTCAAGGAAGCTTTCTCTGAGTACACAAGGTTTTCAGGAGGCAGGCCAGCCCTCCAAAGGCACTGGCTAAAATGCTTTGTGCACCCCTTTGCTCACAGCTGTGGTCCCAGCAAAGCTGCAGTCCTCAGTGGCATTGCACTGTATCATGTTATATTTGCAGTCCTTCTGGAATGCTTTTTTTCCATATACTTTATCCAGAGTTTGGTCATATATTATCTGCCTGACAACTCGACACCTATAAAAATTTATGAATTTGTATTAAAACCAATACTTGATTATGTCAGTGTTTATGAGGCTTCCCATGAGCCCTATATTCTTCAGTTGAATCTAGCTATAGCCCCTCATAATAATAATAAAACAGGCCATATTTCACCATTTCTCTGTTAACATGACTCACTGCTAGCAATTACAGTAGCTACCAGCTCACACTTTTGTTGATTTTAAGGATTTGCTGCCTTGTAAGGGTCTTTGCTGATCTAAATACACATAGACATATATTCAGTGGGCCTCCTTAACTAGGAATAGCTGTGGGTGCATTTTTCAGTTTTCAGAGAACAGTGTCTATCTACAGTTATTCATGCAAAAGTGTGTAGTGACTCATAACGAATGTGTAATTGTGGGTTTATGTACTGATAATAAGAAAAAATTGACACCACTAGCTATATTGTGTTTGCAAATGCTCCAGATATGGAGACCAACAGAAAAAATAAAGATGAAAAAGCAAATAAGCTGCTTCTTCCTGCAGTAACCCTCTTCTTATTTGCATCCCTTGTCTGGATCAGCCTTAAGTACTTCATTCTGGGGCTTGATAGAGAACTTGCATGGAGTGCCAGCTGCAGCCCATACACTTAAGCAATATATGAGTCGTCTTCTGGCTTCTGCAAGGGAGGGTGTTTCACCCAAAGTTAATATTTTACAGTCTGGTTTTGGTATTGTGCAATTCTTCTATCTTCATTACCCAGTTTGTAAAGTCAAACCAATGCATACAGTAATAGCATAAAGGAGAAGTAAGAATCTAGCATTTTAAATTAGAAGTTGGTGAGTCTGGGGGATTTCTAAGCTTTAATGCTAGCAATGGCAACATACTACTATTGTTAGGGTAACCGTAAGCTGGACAACATGCTTGCAATATAAAGATTCTTACATCTTAAGAATGATAAAGTTGTTTTGAAAAATGAATCAGGGAAATAACTTTTTATAGAGATATATACATACATATAATATAAAACACACATCCACATTATCCTAATTCAGGATATCCTAATTACTACAGAGGAAAAACGTGGAGGGGCACAAATAGTATATGTGAAACACAGGGGCAAATTTCTTTTAATTTCCATTTCTTTACTTCCCATAACACACAGTTATAATATTTCTGTAATATGAGAACTGCACAGGGATAATTTTTGCTGGTTTGAAGGATGAGCTTGATAGAAGTTGGCTCCGTAAGTTATAGCTGTACATAAATTGACAACTCTTAGCGATGAATATGTAACACATACAGAACTTTTAGCCAACAGTTATATAGCATTGTAACATATTTTATGGAGAAGTAGAACTATGATGATTCTTAAACTTTTTAGTTCCTTCTGTATCAGATTGTAACTCCAGGCAAAGAACAGATGACTTATGCCTAAGTTTAAATGATTTTGAAGTTTTAAATTTAACAGATGTAGATAATACTAGTATTACTCCCCAAAGATTTTTTTCACGTCTCAAAATACCTCATACGACTTAATTATCTCAAGATAGTGGTGTAAAAACCCTTCAGGATGATAGGTCATACTTTTCCAAGTCATATTTAAGTGCCGCTCCTATAGAAGGCATTTATTGCATTTGCGAAGCTTGAGATTGCTGGCAACAGTAGTATGTTGCATTTTGGAAAGTCCTGCAGGATGTATCGCTATAGCCTATACAAAAACCAGGGATTTAGAAAATGAAGCAAAAGGGGAGAGGAATTCGTAGACTATTCTATGGGTATAGAAAACCTTATCTTTCCTAGAAAATCTAGCATTCTGGAGCAATCATATAAACCTCTTCTGATATTTGTGGTACTGCCAAAAATCTGGGCAATGAAAGGTAAATGTTTTTGAAAATTATAAAAATGAATAATTTAAAAGTTGAGATCCAGATTCGTAAGAGCAGTTAAACATCATGTAGGTCAGGAGAAAGTGGTGGTTGCTCCTTTACATTTATTCCAGCAGAATAATTAGACAACATTCCTTTTTTATTCAAAGCAGGGTTTGGAATCCGTATCTTCCATTTTGTAAGAATATTTTCTAACCAGTGAGGTGGTCAGGATTTTTTAGTCAGATTTCTACTTTAAAGATTTCAGGAAAGGATCTAAATGCACATTTTCCTTGCCTTCATAGGCTCTGACTACTGGGCAGAGAATATAAAAATGCCAGGATTTTTTCTTTCTCTTCCTTATATTTGCAAATGTGATTGACTGTGAATCTTACATTTTACTTCTATTGAAAGTTTTCTGAGCGTGAAGTAATTCTTACCCACAGTTCCTATGGGGGTGATGCTATGAGAGGTGGTGGCAGTCACTGGTACAGATGTACACATTGCAGCTGAAATACAGCACACTCCAGCTTGTGCTCTCACTCTCGCTCTCTCTGCTCCTGTCCCTCCTACAGTTAAAGTCCAGATAGTTTCTGCATGGCTGTGTGAAGGTTTTAAGGGATATTTGGATCACTATGCAAAGCTGACTTGCAGTCTAGCTATATAATTAATTAGGAAATACAGAATTTATTTCACTAACATAGATCATATTCCTTCATAGAAAGTAGTAAGTTAATATAATGAAATTTTATAAAATATGAGGAACTAATTTCAAAGTCAAGATAGAAATGGCAGACAAGAGCATTCCTTTTAATTATTTTTCTATTACAGGCTTCCTTTGCTTTTATTGCACCGTAATTGTTAACTAGAGACAATTGGAATTTAAAATATGATACTATTTCCCTAGATAAAAATGGAAAAATCAGTGTTAGGTACTATGCTTTGTATTTTCTAGTAAGAGCTTGTAACATCTCCACCTTGTGGTTATTTCTCTGAGTAACGAGCCTAGACTGCTGCATCTCAAACGGCAGGTGATTTTTGCTCTGGGACTTCAGGTTCTCTGAACACAAGTATCATACATTGAGGGATTTTAGCTAAGAGATTTTTGTGTAAAAAATGCCTATGGTACTGAATGTAAATTAAAATAAGTTCTTTTTTCATGCTTTCATGAGACATTATTAAAATTTTCTATTTTAGACAACATCAATGGTTAAAATCAGGGATAAGTGACTATAGAAGCCATAAACATATAGGATGACTGAAACTGCAATTTGAAAAGAAGTGTTTCTTACATAAAAAATGTCATCAAATCAAATAATGAGATGACCCAAGAGATGGGTCAAGAAGATGAATTATCTTTTATTCATCAAAATATTTGCAAGCATCCTCATATTTGATGAAAAGAATGCACACTACACACAATAATATTCACTGAGTGGGAAAGTGTTACTGTCCCTGTTTTACAAGGGGAAAGCTAACTTAAGAGAGAAAGTACCTTTTCACAAGATCACAGAGTGAGACAATGATGGAAAAGAAGAGTAACCCAGACTTTCTGTTTTACAGTCTCTGGCATTTTACTGTTAGATCTGCCATCTCTCATCTTGATTTAGCATATTAATAATACCAGGAAACTGCCTACTCTAAGAAACCTCAGATCACACTCCACGCTAGTTGCAGAAGTTGAGCTGTTTTATTTTTACTTATTCGATTTGCAAATGTAAAAAAATGTCCCATGATATTTCTGGCATTTCCCTGATCATGATCAGCCAGAAAAATTAGGACATAAGCGCATTTGTGGTATTTTGGCACCTCCTGCACAGAATCTTAAAATGCCAGGATAGGCAAATACATAAGTGTAATTATGTTATCTAGACTTTCTAAAATGCCAGAAATACTTTGGCTTGATATTTTAGATGAAGGTGTCCCCACCTTTTATTTCCAAGTTCCAGTTCTCACTGTAAGCATGATTTTATTTTCTCTTATTTATTATTTATGGCTACTTCACCTTTCTCCACAGAAATCTTTCCTGGTTTTATTGTAGTCATTGTAACTTCCTCTATAGCATATCATTTGTGAAAGCTACTCAGCAGCCTTTTGTAATGCATCATATAAAGGGAGTACAATAAAATTATTTGACACAATGGCATGAATATAAGCAGCATCATTCTCCATTTGTAGAGATACCTTATAGACAGAAAAGCTGTATTAGCGCTGGTC